>JASAND010028850.1:0-53299 GCA_030248195.1 Trissonchulus latispiculum
AATTTATAGGCGTTCCGTTAGCTGCGGTAGCTTGCTCACCAGCTCCATCTCAAAAGTCAAACTTTCCGGGCACTTTTTACTTTAGATGTTCGAATTTTTCGAAACCGCAGAAATATTAGCACCCGTATCAATAAGAGCCAAAAATGACCCGCCTCCCACTGATGCTACTATCGTGGCGAGTGGCTGAATTTCGTCTGAGCACCGAAAAAATACTGATCTTGATGCACAAAAGCCGCTAAATAGTTTTCGATTATTCGTCACAAAGTCAGTTTTGGTGCCTTTTCTGGCTGATGAGCAGAATTCACATGATTTACTTCAGTATCATTTTCCAAATTTGATGTTTCAGACTGACTTTGGTCTGACTGTGAATTTTCGGAAGAATCATACTCAAAAAGAAATCTTCCAGGAAATCCGGGTCTGGAATCTTATGAGAACATCCGTTTCTGAACAGGTGCCTTTTTATTTCAACGAATTCGACCTGATGATGAGCTAGGTTCAGTCTCTTCCAAATACATGGTATCGATTTATTGATTTCCCTCTCCATTCAGAATGAATCTCTTCTTTTCTCGGGAATCAGCTGCCTCATCAATTGTTCTGAGTCGATCTAATCGTGTAACTAACTGGTCTTGAGACATATTCAACGTTGTTTGAGTTGCATTTGCTGTATTTGCATTTTTCGTCTCTGACTTTTTGTATTTTAGATGCATTCTGACGATTTTGCAACGTGGGTTGTCCTAGTTTCATCTTTCTTGTTTGAATTCGTCAGAACTGAGTCACCAGTATCGGTGACGTGAACCGTCAATTCCTCACTACAGATGATTCCTGACTACCTATCCTAACTACCTTAGCATTAGATACTTGCTGACTTGCTGTTGTCCCTTGCTGTGTCACATATTGGCGCCAATTTGTACTTCGGAGAGCGGCAGAGTTTCCCTTCGAAAACCTGCTGTTTTCCCAAATACGCGCACTTTGAGTTTGATTTGCTCCTAAAAAGCAAATTCAACGTTTGTGGCACTGCAAGATACTGTTGCACATTAGCATTTCCATTGTTGCCACTGTAGCTGGAGTTCGGGTAGTACCAGAACCCAGTACTGTACCTGTTTTGGGAAGGGGGCGCACGTTCCAATTCCTGAAATTTCGTGGCCCTCCACGAAAATTTGGAAATCGTGGAGCAGAATACTGATTTCTAGAATAATTCTCCCGACTATAGGCGTAGTAGCGGGAATTATTTCTGATAATTCGCATTTCCGTTGTACGTATTTCGAGGAAATGTAGAAAAACTTCTTCTAAACGTTCTATTCTGAAATCTACCAGAATTTTTAGGGGAACTCGTGGAATCAACGGCTGAGATAAAACATTCTGTATACGGTGCTGTTGATTCTGCTGTACATTATGGCCATTCTGATGAGATCGAGGAAAAAGGGAAGGGGTTAGGGCTATTTAAAGCCTCTACCAAAGTACGTATATCCACATTTTGCAATAACCTTTGCAATTCCGACTGTAGCAAATTTCTGGGGTTTTTCTGAGGAATTTTGAGATCTAGAACCTCGAGTAACACCCGCATACGTAGGTGTAAAAAATCGTACAAATTTGATTAGCACTTAAAACCTTTGTATCCGGAAAAAGTTTCGAAAGACCCTCCAAAAAACTTTGAAGTTTTTTTCCGACACTAGGTTGATTTGCGGATTTTCCTCCGTTATATACGTACTTAAAACTTGGGTGGGGATTCTACTGCGGAGGGGCACCCCGGAATTTACTGTGCTCCCCGTTTGCTGAAGATTCTGCGAAAATTCTAACCCATTCTGTGGGTTCATCTCCCTGTTGGACTGGAGTAAGAAAATTTACACCATTTGGACCCGAGTTGTGCAAAAAAACCGACCTTTCGGATCACCTTACTCAAACATTCACCTTTTGCAATTCGGTTCTTGAATTTCTCCCCGACGGCCTCCGCGATCGTTATAGTTTCCTCGGTTTCCTCAATATTCCAATTTCGGCCAGAATTTTGATTGGAATAGTCTGAATTATCATAATTCCTGTTGTTATTGTAATTCCCCTGGAATTCACAATTTCCAAATCGCCGATTTGGATTACCTCTACCTCTAAATCCCAAATTCGTTGAAGTTTTGAGCACGTGGTAGCGGTATATGGCCAGGATTTCCACATTTGGCGCTTGAAATCCTCTGGTCTTTAACCTTTTCGTCGAGTAGTTTTTATTCGATTCTGTAGATGCCTGTGCGGCATTTACCACACCAGAGGCTGAGCTCGTAGAGTGTGTTTCTGAGCCCGCTGGCTCACCTTTCGTAGCTTCTAGAACCAAAGCCCTCTGAGCATTTCGAATTTTAATCTTTTTCAGTTCCTGTTCCAATCCCTTAGGTTTCAAGTCCATAGGATCAAACTTTTCCGTTTCGTCCGAAGAAACCGTACAAACTTTCGCCTTAGATTTCCCCATTTTGGTCTTTTCCGGGTTTTTTCTGCCTATTCAGATTTTTCGCACTTTTCCGATTTATCCGACTCGGCTGAGTCAGAGTCACATTCATCTTCGACACGCGAAAGTTGGACTACTATTTTGAGCAGTTTTACCATTGTATGTCCCCAACTTTCCTGGTCAGAAAGTAGAGAAATTCCAACATTTTTTAAACTGCTTTTGAGACCTTTTCTAAGTTGCTCGAAAATATACACTGCTTTTTCGTCATCAGTGGCCTTGGGAAATGCCTTTCTAGCCAAAACATTTTCGTTGGATTTTTGAGTACGTACATAAAATTGCCTAGAATGTTCCACGGCAGTTTTCTGAACTGGCTCAAAAAGCGTTTTTAGGAGTTCAACCATCTCCTTGTACGCACCGGGCATCCCCAGAGAAGAAAGACTATGCACGACTTTTTCGTCCAATTTGGCCAATAAAATTTAGTAAAATTTGCCTTCGCAATGGCCTCAAAACTAATTATCCATTGGTCGGGAGTTAGAGAGTTTTCCCTCCTGCTATAACTCAAACCCTTAGAAAGAATTGTTAAATTCTTCAATTCGGCCATTTTGTTCTCTTTCATATTGCATAAAAACGGGCTTTTAATCGCGTTTCCAGATTTCTATTTACCACATTAATTTTGTATCGGAAACTTGGATAAAAAATCTCCCAAATTCTGCCAAATCTCGTATCACAAATGTCTTCCTCTGGAATCACTTCAATGACAAGAAAATTTCACAAAATAACAATAAATACGTCGAAAATAACGCGTGATTTGACCTCAATCGGGCTTAAATTACAAATTACAAAAAAATACAAAACGTTCGGCAAAATTGCTTCAAATATCAAAATAAACGTTTCTGATTAAATCACAAGAGGGGGGGGGGTGGGGATATTTATGAAGGACATTTGCGTTGAAATTGAAAAATTTTCAAAAAGCCAAAAATTGGTAATTTGGGGGGGGGGCGGTACAAAATTAAGTCCAAATCTCGTTTCTGAAACGAAAATTAGTCGAAACTCCTCCTAGAGCGACGTTTTGCGCCTAGGACAGTCGTCATTTGAAGCAATTTGGCCTAAAAATCGTTCAAAAATCAATTTTTGGGTAGACTGGGGGGTTTCGAAATTTTATTCTAAAATTTCCGAAACTTCAAAATTTTAGCGATTATGGGGCCCCAAAAATTATACGATGCTTGGGGGATTCCCAGAAAATTTATTCAGCCAAAAATTTGCCAACATCGACGAAATTTTTTACCTTGGGGGGGGGGTTTGGGGGGGGGGTCAAAATTTTGCCTAAAAATTGCTTAAATTGCAAAATTTTGCGTATACGGGTCGCCAAAAATTATACCACGCTTGGGGAGTACCCACAAATTTTATTTAGGCAAGAATTTGTAAAACTTTGACGAAATTTGCCCTTGGGGGGTACAAAAAATTACCAAACTTTGGCAATTTTTGGAAAAACTTACAAATAATGCTCTAAGATCAGCTTCTGTTGCTTTCCTCTGTGTCAATGTTTCCCAGTATCGAAAAAGATCGGCACAAAGGTTGTGGAAAAACCCACGAAAAATTTTCCTAACTACAAAAATTTTTAAAATTTTCTCCCGTCTTGGGGGTGGGGGGTTGGGATCCTACCTTAAATCTACCTAAAATTTACTGCAAAATAGGTTATTGGGCTGCCCCAATAACGCAGTATCAGTTTCCAAGCCGTCCCCCAACTCAAAACTTCTGGGGTGGGGGCGGGGAAGGTGGGGGTAAGACAAGTCCCCCAACGTACTTTCCCAACTTTCCAAATTTGACATTTTTCAGAGTTGCACCCTACACAATAGGAGAATTTAAAAGTCTTTAAACTTAAACAAAAAGTGTTTTAAAAGATTCTCCTAATTTTTGCGATTCTAAAAATACAAACCTTTTTCAATAAAACACAAAATTAAGTTCAAAAATCGTTTTTGGAAAATCGCAGAATTTGAAACTTTTTCAATTCAGCAGACCGGACAGTGCCAAATGTTAATCACCGGTTTACTGTCCGGTTACTAAACCGGCAACTAAATGGCGAAACGATAGCAGGTTCTAGTCCTAAGCTAACTAGGGTGCAACTCGCTCGTATACAAGAGATAAACCAAAACTAAGATTCCCTAATAAAGATAAAAGGAGAGCGTTGTATTTAATAAAGAACTTACGATGATTTTAATAAGGCAAATAGCATGGATGGCAGAAATACAAATAATGGCCAATCGGCCCGACCACACTATATCGAAATCACAACAAAACCGATTAATTAGGCATGTAAGCTAACTTATATAAGCTGGATGGTTGCTGTTTGAGACTGATACATTGATCATTCATGAAACACAAGTAGAGTAATCTGGGGCGGACTAACAGTTAGTAAAGTAGGTTTTTAACAAAATGATTTCAATGTCTGAATTTATTACATAAAAATGCTTAAGTTTTCATCAGACTTCTAAAATATCAATTGATAACAAATTTTAGTTTTACAAGTTTTTAAAAAACTAATCCTAACTTACAATTTTCTTTAAAATCTTCGCTTGGGAGCAATGGAATAGGTTCAGCCACTATACTGTAGCAGAATTCAATAGATTTGTATTTTAAGACGAGTCACCCTGCTGAGGCAAGTGACAGTTGACAAATGACCTTTCAATTCAGCCTAATTAAATTTGGGGGAATAGCCATTTGTCACACAGCCATAAATAGCATAGCCTTATTTTAGCTTTGTTTTAATCTGAAATTATAGGTTATGCCTGCAAAATCTTTCATCTTTAAATCAAAACACATTTTGCTTATTACGAAAGAGAATTAAAGAGAATTTTTTAATTTAAATTTGTGAAAATGAAATTTTATTTTTAACTAATATTTAGATATTATTAACACTTTATAAAAATTTTACCGAAATAAAAACAACAAACAATAAACATACTAACAAATCCTTCACATTTTATAACTGTTGTCCCCTCTTTCATCATTACAGTTAAAACCTTTCCTAATATTTAAGTCTAAGGTCAAGTACCCAATCAGAACAATAGTGTGGCGAAGTGTCTCGCAATCCTTTGGAGTAACTTAAATGCTAATTAAGTGAAAAGAGACGCATTAAGTCAGTTCCTCCACATACTGTCAGTGGACGTGGTGGCCATTCTAAGTTCAGGCTAAAGTAGGATTGAATATAGCGAATTTTGAGTTTTCGCGCTAATGCTAGCGCTTTGATAGAGCGAATGCGCTTCTTTCTTAGCTTGATCTACAGGTGTGAGTTTTCCCCCTTGAACATTCTCCCCCCCCCGGAAAAGCTACACCGGTCTGGATTTCCCCCCGGAAAAATTACACGAGGTGTACAACAACAACTAAAAGAAACAACTAATTATGGATGATGGAATATGATTAGTGTAATCAGCCATTATAATTATCCATTACTTGCATATGATTAACCTTGATAAGGAAATAATTAAACAGCTGATAACTTCTAATCATTCATGGGCTTCTAATATTTTATGTTTTCATTTCTAAGTAAAAATAAATAACTTTAAATATGGGAGATTTAATGTCCCAGTTCAAATATTTAAGTTGAACAAATATAATTTAATTTTAAATTTTGTTGAATTAAATTGGAATTAAAATTTTCTGTTTGCAAATTGAAATTACATTTAATTAAAATAATCTAAATTGTCCACGTTAACTAGAACTTTCTAGGCTTTTCTTGCAAATTTTCCGTAGGAAAAGATTTCACCGTTGACCTGTCGTTGAGCCTAAAATTTCCAAAATTTCAATTATGTTTTTAGTCTTCATTTCTTACTTAGAAATAAGATATCAGAAGCCTAATAAGATTAGAAATTAGCACTGATTTAATTGAACTTAAATTCTTTATTTAGCCTTTATTGAATTGTATCATTTCTATGAAACAGACAAAAAATAAATTTTCAATTGGGTACCTTACCTGTTTCTGCTTAACGGGTTGGGCTCGGAGGTAAAGATTTCCATGCTTCAATTTATGCATATTTTTACGAAGATATAAAATCATAAAATATTAGAAACCTAAGAAAGATTAGAGTTGATTATATTTATTAATATATTTATATTAATATTAATATTAATATTAATATATTAATATAATATATTTATTAAACGTTGTCCTTAATTAAGATATATATAAAATGTGAAAAAAGCAGTTGAATGAAACAATGATTTTAGTTAATCCTGCAAAATTTTTGATTTTTCAAGAAATTTTATTTATTATAAATTTAGAGTTAATTTTGTATCTCAGACGAACTATTATACTAATACAATATAATAACAATATATATAATATAAATAACAATATAATTATTTATTAACTGAAATCTGCATTATGTCTTGCATTGGTGCAAACTTCTCCCAGGAAGATTCACACCGGTGTAATTTTTCCGGGTGGAAAAACCACACCGGTGCAGTTTTTACGGGGGGTAATTTTAGACCGGGGGGAAGACTGCACCGTGACAGAGTTCACTTTTACCAAGAAGCCCATTGGCAAGGGCTTACCAATACTTCTGATTATTCATTAGGCTCTTATTAGTTAATTGAGAAAGTTAACAGTTAAGTTTAATTGAGGAACTATAATTAAAGAAGAAATGATGAAAATGTCATCAAACTCTTGTTTTGGTATTGCTACTTAAATTCTAAAATAAATTAATTTTGTGTTAACTCGCAATTAGTTTCTAAATCTCAAATTATTCAAGCACCGACTTGAACAGCCGAACTTCGAACTGAACTTCGATCTGTAATTTATTTTTTAGACTGTCTCAATCTATTTTAAAATAAGTTAATTTAAGAAGTAGTAAAATTAGAATAAAATTTAACAGTTTGTGTGGATATCAGATTTCTTAAAAATATATATTACTACAGTAGAGCTGAAACACTAATTCACCAGGATTCATAGCGACGCTGGGCGACGTGACAGTGCTAGTCCGCTAAAGCATAAATTGGAGACAAAGTAGGAAATAGAACTCATGAAGTAGGCAAGCTAAGAAAGCAGCGCATTCGCTCTATCAAAGCGCTAGCATTAGCGCGAAAACTCAAAATTCGCTATATTCAATCCTACTTTAGCCTGAACTTAGAATGGCCACCACGTCCACTGACAACATACAATTTAGAAAAGCTACTTTCTATTCTATCAGTCAGTCACAGTTTAGTGCAAATAATTTCAGTTATTTTAGGACCACTGAGCTTGCTGAAAGGTACTAATCTGTTCAAGACGATAATTAGAAACCGTCGTGCAATTTTGGCCATATACACTACCATCTATTTAAGACTGCTGCAGGTCCCGAACAGATGTCTACAATACGGTTAGCGCAGTTGTAACTATAACTACCAATAAGTTTGTTAACCAAATCCGTAAGTAATATGATAGGATAGCTTTTCTGGTCCTGCAAGGTAATCTCTGACTACTAAGATAATCTGATTAAGCAACAGACTTTTGCCAATGAGTTAGTGTTGTGTGGATTATTGCACATAAACGTAAAAGATTGAAATATACTTCAATTACTTTCACCAGCCAATAACGATGCCTGAAATTTATTACCGGTTTTTCAAATTTTTTTGGCGATGCGGCCAAGTAGTGTAGCGCACTTCTCAGAGCTTGCCGACCAGGCAGCCTTGAGCAGGCAGAACGCCTTACAGAGATTGAGTCCTAGTAGTTACTACAAAGCTTTCTATACCAGATAACTTTTTTAAAATTAACAAAAAAAGGTAACACCAGTTTGCGTAGAAAGCCCATGTCCCATTTCAAAGATGTAGTCATTAATAAAAGTGTCACCCCAGGGTCAACGGCACTAAGTCTAGAGTTGAGTATAGGAACCAAAGGCTCGCGGCAGGACTGGGTTATGTATGCAGCTGTGTTTCTTGGAATCTTTTTGGACTTCTTGGACATGGCCAAGAAGCTGTCGTTTTATTCTATGAATCTTTGGTGGACGAGCCTACAGGTTGTGTCTATTCATAAGGGTATAGTAGGTGGAAATCCATGACATATGTTTACTTTCTGCCAGAGCATAAGCTATAATCTTCCGTTATGGATTACCTTTTGATTTTTATAAAATATATATTAATTGATTAAAGTGTTTTGCTGATGGGGGTAATTACGTGTCCTATTATAACTAGAAAATTACATGGACTGACCCAAATCAAAGGGAGAAAATAGAGAGCACGATTAATTTATTTTTGGTTTGTTTGAGGACTAACACCAAATACCTTTACCTTGGATGCATTCATGTGGGCCTTCGCAATTGCTCAAACAAGAGCTGCTGGATTAGGCAAGGCTGCAAACCTGATACCTATGTGGGATATGACAAATCATGAAACAAAGGACGGAAACTTGCTAGAAGCTGTGAGAGGTATTGTCGAAGAGCACATGCTTAAACGTTCACTATAATAGCAAGCAGTCCTTGTAACGTCCAATTTCAATAATACATGCACGTATGTTCAGCTGTAATATTTAACTTAAGAAAATTGGGTTTTTTAGAGAATTAGAATTATCAGAATTTTAGAGAATAGAGAATTTTTAAGGGTTCTGGTAATAAGTATATTTCTAATATATTTCAGATGAAAATACATCCAATCCTTACTTTGCCTCTTGGATACGTACAGCCGTACCACAAGGCGAGGAAATATTGAAAACTTATTATGGACCTAGGATTGAAATGGGAGTAGCCTTTGAAAATTGGGGAATGGTCTCTCCAACTACCAATATTTTTCTGATCAGCCAGTTTAATAAGCATGATCCGGAGATTGAGAAAAAACTAAACGTCCTTCTTCAGCTTAACTCGAGCACAAGTTTGGAAATTCCTCTGTCACCCTTCGCTGGATCTCTCCTGATTCCTCCTCAGAAGTTCACCAAATTACTGGCATTTGCTACAGGTTCCATTACTATTTTGAGTTCTTAGGGAAGGGGGTTGACTAGTTCAAAATCGATAGTCTCGGATTTTCGTCGAGTTAGGGCCGATCAGGATACACTCCTATACTCGGGGTATAGAACCTTTGGGGATCACCTCATCAGCCATATCTAGCATGACTCTCACTATTTTGTTTGGATTTACTCCACACAGTGGGGGGGGGTGCAGGGGACTCATCTTGGCGTTTTGGCTCCGTGGGTCTACCTTCACTAACTGCACGGTGCGCCAAAGTGAGGTCTGTTGGTGAATACATTTTCAAAAACAAGACAAAATGTTGGAGCTCGAAATCAAGCTGTGCCAAAGTTAATCAAGTTCAAAGCCAGCAAACTTGATGATTTTAGTGAGGAGCCCTTCAAGGTCAAGTGGAGTCTGAACGTGAGCGAACATGAGTTGACCAAATTAAAGCATATACAAGGATAATTTTTCACTGCAAAAGTGGCTTAGTCAGCCAATCGCTCACAATGCATACTTTCATTATGAACAGAACATCACTTTGGCGCACTGTGCAGTTGATGAAAGTAGACGTCCGGAGCCAAAACGCCAAGATGGGTCTCCTATAGCCCCTCACTGTGTGGAATGAACCAGGCGAAATAGTAAGAGTCATGCTAGATATGGCTGATGAGGTGACCCAAGAGTTCTATGCCCCGAGTATAGTAGTGTATCCTAATCAACCACCTAATTCGACGACGACGACGAACGTATGCACTGTGGAAAAACTCTCACTGACGCTTGTGGAAACAGACTCAGTTCAGTGAGTTAATGACTAAACTGGCCGTAAACTGACAGTCTTAGATTCAGCATTTAGTAGATTTGGGGGTTTGTAATCTTTAAAAATTTTGCTTGTTTTTGCAAATTTTTACAGGAAAGCCGGAAATCTCTGATCAGGACAATGCAGCATGGAAAACATCCTGGGAGTATTTGGCTGACTTGATTGAGATGAAACTATCCTCTTATAGACGATCCTTGGATGAAAATCGTCAAATTCTGAAATCGCCGAATCTTAATCCAGTGGAGTACGCTGCGATTGAATATATTGTGGTGGAACAATTTGCCTTAGTGAAATCTAAAGAAAAGTGTCACAAACTGGCAGAAGGTCCGATCATTAATCAAATGCTTGAGAAACATTCTTTGAACAAATAATTGCTCAAAACTAGATAAAATTAATTAAATGTTCCAGTTTAAATTCAGTGCGACGTGTTCATCATCAAGCATGGTTTGATGTACGCTTGAACTTTTCCCTCTACTGTGAATATTCCGAGTTGTCGACTAAGTATAGTAGTTAGCGTGAGCTTTTGCTTATATTCCTAGGGCCTTTTTAAGAGTAGATCAGAGTAGAGCAGAGTAGTGTTAAAATTAATACTTTTAATTCTTTTCATGAAGCTATGGAGTTTATTTTAACTCTGCGTGTTTTAACTCTCTTTAACCCTGCAGAGTTAAAAACGTCCGAAGTAAAAGGAGTTAAAAATGGCAGAGTCAAAATTTACTCCATCATTTCATTAAAAGGAATATAATAAAACTAAATTTGTTTTTCTACAATTTTCTTGACTAATTTTTAAAAAGTGCAAATTTTTTTGCAGACTGAAGTAATTTTTTGCGAGATCATCCAGACATTATTGGACACCTCTAACATATATAGGTGCTTTATCAGGTATTGTGAACTCATTCTTCGTTGCGTAAGTAAGAGCAACCTTAATCTTGTCTACTCGTTTTGACTTTTTAAAGCAATAACATTTTCTAAAATAAAAGTAAAAGCAAAATTGTAAAAGTGAACTTTATTTTAACTCTCTAAATTGCAATGATTCTCCCCAACAACTTAATCAGTACGAATCAAAACTAACTGCTAGTGCATAGGAAATACAGTTGTGTTTTTGCAACAGTTTGTGCAAGTGTTGCCAAAACTATACCAGAAACACGTTTGGTGGGTTCTCTCGTCTTTGAGCAAGTAATTGTTATTAACGATTAGCATTGATAGACACGGGAGCCACAGTGAGTTTACTACGAGCTGATCATTACTTGCCAATTAATAACTGGTCAAAACTGACACGACCCTGTCGCTTGCCGGTTAGCGTTTCTGGAAATGGCGGACACTGATCTTGGCACAACAACAGTTGTTAAACATAAAATTGGTGTTGGGGACCGTCAAGCGATCAAACAATCTTATTATGGCTATGCGCAACGGGAAGTGATTAGAAGGCATGTAGACAACCTACGGTGGAGGAAAATTATTAAAAGGTCACCGGGTCCATAGGCGTCTCCTGTAGTAATCGTTAAGAAAAAGGATGGTACCTACCGTTTTTGCATTGATTTTACAAAGCTTAACGATATAACTAAAAAAGACACTTATCCCATACCAAAGATAGATGAGTGTTTAGACGCCATGGGCAGATCGAAATACTTCTCAACATTAGATATTAGCAGCGGTTACTGGCAAGTAGCCATGGCTGAAAAATACAAGAGGAAAACTGCTTTTGTAACCAGAGATGGTTTATATCAGTTTGAGGTCATGCCGTTTGGTCTTACAAATGCGCCCGCTACGTTCTAACGTTGGATGAGTACAGTGTTGGATGATCTGCTCTGTAAGTGTTGTCTAGTCTATATATACGACATAATTTTTTTTAAATTCGTTTGAGGAGCATACCCATCAAACAGGTGTGAAGTTAGCACCGACAGGAAAGATATAAATTATATTTGAGTTGCTAAGCCTAAGCGAATTTAGTATTGCATTTCGACAACGTTCAACGATTTTACATTACTCTTGTCTAATTCCATAGGTCTGTTAGCTAATAGGTGATATTCGCCATATTGGGTAGACTTAAGTCAGTTGTAGTTGGGTTCTGTATGCATTTGGTCGGGTTCTAGTTTTGGGGAGTCATTCGGAATAATTTGGGTAGGCTCATTATTGTTTGTCGGCAGCTGCCGGTGTTTTTTTTTGGGTGCTTGCTCTAAGTTTGTTAAAGTTTATTTGATTAATTGAAGTGTATATTTCGTACTGACTTTGTCATCAGGTTTTGCTGAAATTATCGAATAAACCGTTGTAATCGTTTCACCGAATTTCAGTTGGTCAGGGTCGTCTCTCGCCTCCGATATCGCACACCACGGTATTTCACCTGTAATCTAGGACTTAATCTAACTAGTCAAAAGGAAGACAACAGCATTTTACTCTCTCATACAGTCAAACTTCACATGTGGCGACCGTGTCATGTGGTAGATGTTGGAGGAGTGCTACGGTCTTGCCCCAAAATTTTATCGGCATTTGGAAGATAGACTTTAAGATATTCAAAGTTTTTTCGAATTTTTGCAAAATTTAGACTATCCGGACGAATACAACGATTTAGTTTTGCGTCAGAAGTGTTGCGAGCAAGCGCCAGTCATGGATCGGAGGGGACCCGCGCGGGCTTGGCGAATATTCCGACCCGCCCCTCCAGGAT
The DNA here is from genome assembly GCA_030248195.1 of Trissonchulus latispiculum. Lineage (NCBI taxonomy): Eukaryota > Metazoa > Nematoda > Enoplea > Enoplida > Ironidae > Trissonchulus > Trissonchulus latispiculum. The sequence goes on from JASAND010028850.1 coordinate 12,810, forward strand.
GGGGTTCCTCCGGGAACTCGGGGGGGGGAGCTCCCTACCGTACGTGGGGGATTCCCCATATTCTCACCACGATCCCTCTGCAAACTTGGGGGGAAAATTCTTCTCGTAACCAAAATATTCCGTCGTGTCAGGCGTAAGTCCCGGTCAGTATGGGGGATCAGTACCAGCCCCAAAGGTCCGCTTCTAAAATAGATCAAATTCCTCGCCCGTCATATTCCCAGATGTTAAATCAAGCTTTTGGTCCTCCGGTCACTTCTCCCGTTCAGATGGTGCAGAATCGGGGGCGAACCCCCAAAATTCTTCCCAACCTCCCCTTCCCCCGGCCCCCACTCCAGAAGTTCAGGGAGAAAATTCAACTTCGGCTGTAGGTCTGGAGCAAGTGTGTTGTCAATACGTCTTCTTCGGAGGCGGTGGGGCGTTCGGGTGTTCCCCCGGGTCTGCCTGTGCTACCGTCTGAGGAGGAAATCTTTGCGGCGGCTGCTGCTGTCGTGCGGGATCCGGAAATTCGGGAACTCCCGGAGGGGCATCCAAGACGCCTGGAAAAAATTTCAATAAAGGACTGGTGGACCGGTTGACCGACAAGTTTGTTGCGGATCGGCGTGTTTTGTTAGGACTTCCACCTGAGTCAGGAGGGCTCGCACGGGGTGCGACCTCTGCTGCTCCCCAACCCGGTCCTTCATCTCCGGTGGCCGGCCGTGTCCAATCGGAGTCAAATGGGGGTGGAGCCCCTGTCTCCCCACAGTCTCAGTATTCCTATGGCACCGGACAAACGACGATGGTTTCAGCGCAAAATCAGTCTCAGCAGAATTCGCGGCCTGAACATGTTACGCCGCACCCTTCGGCCCCTCCCCCTGTTCAAGCCCCGTGTTCAAGTCAGTCAAATGTTCCTCCGCAGCAGCAGAATTCAACTCCCTCTCCACAGACTGGTCCTAATCAACATATTTTTGGATCTCCTCCACACGCAGTGCCTGACCCGCAACCTCAACAGCAACAGCATGTTCCGCCACAACAGGCGGGAGGCCCTCAGGCTGCTGGCTATGGGTATTATGATCCAAATTATTATTATTATGCTCAGTATGGTTATTACGATCAGAATTTGTATTTCGACTCAGATCAGTACCAATACTTCGCGTCTCAACAGTCGCAGCCCCAGCTGGCTCCTATGTATCCGGATCCTGTACCGGGCACTCCGCAGAACTATGGCTATTATCTGAATCCGCCTGAAATTGCCCCTCAGCAGGCTCCTCCTCTGGCTCAGCAACCGGCGGACCAACAGTCATCAAATTCGGCACAGCCGATGCAGACAGTTTGTCGGGTGGCCACCGACCACTCCGATCGAGACCACACCCTACGCCAGCCACTATGCAGGCCACAGATGCCTCAGTTGGACGCCATAATGCTCAATTGTATCGTACGTACATGGCAATTTTACACGATATTCCTCGATTCCAGCCGACTTTTGAATATTTTGAAGATTGGTTACCTCAGTTTGTTTCAGCAGCTACCGTGCAAGGAATCCCTCGCGATCAGTGGGCCCGCCTCATGTTTAACAAACTGTCTGGTAAGGCCCTAACTTTTGCCTCGAAAGTTTGCCCCCAAAGTTGTTGAGTCATTGGACGAGTTCATGCGTATGATGTCGGCTCAATTTCCTAAACCTCAGCAATCAGTCTCGGAAAAATTCCATCGTTTCGCTCAGAGAGTTCAGCAGGCTGGGGAAACCGTCCGCCAGTACACGTCGGAGTTGCAATCGCAAGCCTTGGAAATTTGGCCATCTCAGGCGGACCGGGACAGGCACTGCGTTCAACAGCTTTTCGACGGCGTTCGCTCTGAATATGCGACGGCTTTAGCTTCAAACTTTGGAAAAGGTGAGCCCAAATTAGATGAAATTCTACGCATCTTAGATAAATTGGAGTCACGAATTTCAAAACCTGGTTTGGCCGATCAACAAGCCTTTGCTGCTCCAGTTTTTCATTTAGGCACCCAGAATTCTTCCAGGGACGGGGCTGCCACCCTCGATTCGACTCCTGCGACGAGGCTTGAGCTGCGGTAAATGAAGGACTGGTTTAAGACAAAATGTTTTGACAAGCTCAAGGAAATGGAGGAGGAGAAGAAGAAACGCTTCCCTCCCTGCCGACGCTGCAACAAACGGGGACATCGTCCGGATCGCTGTTGGGACAAAGACCCGTCGAAAGCTCCTCCGGGTCATAATGGCAGAAATAATCAAAATTCTCAGGCACAAGTTGATATGGTGGGGGCCTATTCTACGGTCCCTCCTCAGCCGGTATACTACCAACAGCTTGACCCGGCGCTTCAGTCCCCGGGTTATGCGGTGGCCCCACAGCAGTACTTGCCTCCGTGGCAGTATGCGCCGCAGGGTCGGCCTCGGGCGCTTTTGCGGCCTCAGTGGCAGTCACAAGTCGTGGCAGCTCCTGGCTTTGTGGCACGGCTTTGCCGATCTGTCAGCCGCGGTGGCGGGAGCGAGAACCTCCGGCCCCCCTGTTTAAATGCAAATTTTACACCAGCTTCTCATGGTCCGGTAGGGGGCGGGTCCCAGCCTAATGGGTATGTCACGTTAAACTCCACAGCGAATGCAGGTTTCCGGAAAGTTGGTGATTTGTCTCGAAATATTTCGAGACAACTGGTTATCTTTTGAGACATTTTTAAAATCTTTTGAGACATATTACGTAATTGAATAAAATGTTTCGAGACATTTAAAAATATTTCGAGACTTCAGAAAATATTTCGAGACTTCAGAAATATTTCGAGACTTCTGAAAAATATTTCGAGACGTCTCGAAATATGGAAAGTTCTCGAAATATAAAATATCTCGAAATATAAACTGTCTCGAAATATGAAATGTCTCGAAATATGAAACCTCTTAAATTATGGAAAGCTTCGAAAGATTTCACCTATCTATGAGTTCTCAAAGTTGATAAGATTCCTTGAAGTACAACCAGTTGTAGCGCCAAAACTTCACCAGTGCGTCCCAAAAAAGAATCTCTTCGCCTTTTTTGCAAGAAGATCAGATATCACAAGTGTCTTTTCTGCAATTGTGGTTTTGAAAATTTGGGAGTATGGTAAAATCTTCTTTGATCAATGTAATTTTCTTTTTTGTGAGCTCGAAATTAGGTGTAAGTCTGACAAAATTAAAGAAGCTGCTGCTTTGCAAAACAATTGCAGAGAAGAAAACAGCATCATCAACCAACAAGGAAACAGTATTGATCCACACCATGCATCCTAATTTGATTTTTCCGAACCTTAGTTTCAATTCAACTTCCGATGGGTTCTGGAAAATGAAGCTGTTATCTTCATTCTGAGGAAGGAGCGGAACTCTTTGAACACTTTCTCTTTGAAACTTTCTCTTTTAACAGCACATTTAGAGTTCCCCTTTCGTCGGTGCAAATCAGATCTTGTCATATTTTGCACCGTGATTTGTGCTGCATGCAAATTTTCGGGAAAAATTGCATATATGACAAACCCATACGCCGACGTCAATTAGATGTGTTTCTCTGTAACCGATTCTTCGCGATGTCAACCTGGCGAAACTTTCAACCTGCAGGACCCTTTCTTGCAAAGTGACTTTTAGACAACGGCACTGTAGGATGATAATTATTACTTTGAGATTTATGTGCTACTGTAGCTAGACTGGTATGACGTAAGGATAAAAATAAGGTGCTGTGTTGCCGATATAAGCCTATTTGGCACGCATTGGAATTGGTGTTGTCACATGCTGGTTTTCCAAGTTTTCTAAACTCATATTACCATTTTATAAAGTTGTGTTAATCAATTTACAGCCGAAAATACATAATATAGGAAATTAAATTGTCACTTGAGCACTTGCGGCCCAAAACGACTGGGCCTCGGGTGAGCTTTGAACCCACGACTCCGGATAAACGCTCCGACGGTCTGCCAACTGAACTACCCAGGTTATTGTCGCACAAAGGTAGAATAATAGTCTAACTTGAATCACAACCTGTTTTGTACTGAAATGGAGCGTTTTTGCTTGTCAATGTGTGCACAAAATTTAAATATTTTGATCATGAATTAAAAAATTTTACTAGATATACAGGAACATAGAAATTTGCCTGCCGACTATCTAATGTCGAGAATCAAATTCATTTGAGATGTCAGCGAGTTGAGCGTGATGAAACCATTAATTAAAAAACAACTCACTAAACTCTTGTTTGGAAATACCTTTGTTTCTAAAGTTTAGCATGTTTCGAAGGTTTAAATATTTTGAAATTGGGAAAATGACCAGAAGAATGTTCAACAATGTCTCGAAAGTTTGTGAAAGTTTGTAAATGACTCGAAAGTTTTGAACGATGTCTCAAAAACGGAGAATGTCTCGAAACATTTCGAGACAATTTTCAATATTTCAGGAAAGTTCATATTTCTCGAAAGTTGAAAATATTTCTCGAAACTTGAAAATATTTCTAGAAATATTACGTAACTTTCGAGAAACTTCAACAATATTTCGAGACATATTTCGAGACAAATATTAAACTTTCGAGACTTTTTCTCTGTGGAGTTTAACGTGACACACCCATTACACAAGCACTCTTCTGCCCAGAAGTTTTGTCAGATAAAGAAATGGGAACAAACAATTTACATTAGTTTGTTTGAGGGCTGACACCGAGTACCTTTACTTTGGATGCATTCATATGGGCTTCTACAATTGTTCAAACGAGATCTGTTAGAATAAACAATACGACAAAAATTATTCCTATGTGGGATATGGCAAATCATGATACGATACACGGGCGTTTGCTAGAAGAAGTGCAAGGTAGTCATTGTACTTTAACTGAAGACACTATAAATTTCTAATTCTAGCTGTAGTTTGAAGCGTCAACGACATATTCTATTAAAGTTTACGTTAGATTGTCGTGAGAAGTCAGTTTAGCCAAGTTTATAAACTTATTTAACTATTTGCTTGCGTACGTTTCAGGTGCGTACTTTGCATCTTGGGTGCACACTAACGTATCGAAGGGTGATGAAATATTGAACTCATATCACGGAACTAATATTGGCATGGCAATTCCGTTTGAAGACTGGGGAAAGTCTCACCAAACACTAAAGTGTTTCTGAACAGCCAGTTCAATAAGCATGATCCTAAGATCTTTATAAAACTGAAGGTTCTGCATCAATCGAAATTGAGTACTAAGGTGGAATTTGATTTGTCGCCATTCAATCAAACCTACCTCATTCCTCCTCACCAGTTGCACTGGCTACAGGTTTTATTATTTTCTGATTATAACTGTAACGAACATTGTCTTAGTTTACGGTTGTGAAGTTAACTGGTATGAATTATGAGCTACCATTGCTGCTATTTAGCTGTATGCAAAGCAGGATGTTGCGAAGAGTTAGAGTTATTTAAAAATGCTAAGAAATATTGTTAGTTGTGATCCGTCTATCTATTTTATATCATGCCATAGTAACCAAGCGATCTCTATAAGCTGTAGGCTGTGATCAGCTAAGCTAAGTCCACAATATTTTGGCGACGACATGGACGTTTTTCGCCAACCTCAGTCATTTTTGGAACATCCGGGGGAGGGAACCGCATCTCCCCTGGAATCAGTGGATCCAGTTATTCCAGAACTATCTAATTGCCAGTGGATCTGATTACTATCCGGACCGGAGGAAAATCGCGATACTCCTCCATTGCATTGAGACCGAAGCCAACGCATCTATAGAACTCTGCCCCCCGCCCCAACGGAAACCCTGACCTCCCCAACGGTGAACTGACTTATCTTCAGGTAGACCAGTTATTGACGAAACACCAAACAAAATACCGTTACTGTCCGACAGCAATTCCGTCAGAGGCGGCAGAAGTCGGGTGAAAAGTTCAATTCCTTTCTTAGGGAACTTCGCTTTCACTTGCCTCCTTGTGAGTTTGGAATCTCACAATAGGGCATGTTGCGAGATCAGATAGTCGAGGGTGTAGCTAACGCGAAGGTTAAAGAACGTTTACTGATGGAAACGAACTTGACTGTCGAACATTGTGTGCAATTACCCACCTAAATTGAAAGGGCCTGAAGGAAGCTAAAGAATTGAACACCACTACAACGGCCATCAGCAGAGTGTCCCAACCGACGCAGCTCCTGAAACAAAGGATTTACCAACTCTTCGCACTTTTCTTGGAATGTGTTCCTACTACCTGAAGTTTGTCCCGAATTTCTCTACTATCAGCGAACAGTAGCGAGCGCTTACCAGACAAAAGAGCGACACATCTATCCCCTTCGATTGGACGGAAGTTCACAAAGCTGCTTTCGATAAGGTCAAGAAGATGATGCCTTGGCTTATAAGTTTAAAAGTTAAGTAAAGTAAAGTAAAGTTTTTCGATTCCAACGTACCTAAATCTATCCTCCTAATTTTTCTGGTTTATTTCTTCCTTTTTCATGATAATCGCGGAAAATTTATGTGCTATATGCTTCATAATTTTGAAAGTATATAATTCCTTCTATACTCTCTTCCATACTAACGGGTTTTAAGAAAACAAGGTTTTTGTAAAATTGGTCTCTCATAGCTCTTTACCCCACCCTTTTACGACTTATAGTCGTACTAAAGTATTTTACGACTGTCGTCGTACTAAAGTCTTTACGACCTATGTCGTACTAAAGTATATCTACGTACTATTGCAGCCGTACTAATACTTACTAATTCTTACTCTAGCCTAAAGTGTATATTTTGGGAATTATCTATGTATTAGCATTGAACTAACATTGAATAATGTTTTATATTTTGAATGAAAATAGCTTTGTCATGTCTGCAGAATCTATCGAGTTCCTGCTTTCGGAGTACGTTTCAAAAATATTATTTAAGGAAGCAGCAGTGAAATTTGTTAATTTAATTCTGTTAAAATTCCATGTTTCATGTTTTAAATGTTTTAATTATCGAAATATTAGGGAATTGTCCAATTTCTTACGCTACCTTTTGTTAACAGTTTTCAAAATGAGAAATTTTTCATATTTTGGAACGAGAATAGTTTTTGTCTTGTCTTCAGAATCTATCAAGCTCCTGCTGTTTGAGTACTTATCAAAAATATATATATAATTTAAGGAAACGGTGATAAAACTTATTAATTTCATACTTTTAGAATTTCACGTCTCATGTTTTGAAATGTTTTAATTAACGAAATATTAGAGAATTGTCCAATTTCTTACCCTTTGTTAACAGTTTTCAAAATGAGAAATGTTTCATATTTTGGAACGAGAATGGTTTTTGTCTTGTCTTCAGAATCTATCGAGTTCCTCCTTTCTGAGTATATATATATATATATATATATATATATATATATACTTATCAAAAATATATATAATTTAAGGAAACGTTGATGAAATTTATTAATTTCATTCTGTTAGAATTTCATGTTTCATGTTTTAAATATTTTAATTATCGAAATATTAGGGAATTGTCCAATTTCTTACCCTACCCATTGTTAACAGTTTTCAAAATGATAAATTTTTCATATTTTGGATGTCATATATGTTTGTTCACCACATTAATGACACTTTATGAGGCGACTGGCGGCGAAACTATCTTTCACTTATTTTGTAAAAGATTTTTCCAAAGCATCCTAAAGAACTTAGTTCTACACTTCTCCACTGATGAGCCGAACGTGTTTGAACCAAGTCTGGCAGAGGTCGCATGCACTACTAATATAGGAATTTAATGTGTTTTTACGTGTACATATGATAACTGGAAAATGTTGGAATTAGCGCGAGAGTTTATTTTATTTATTTCTTTAATATTGGACGGGCTTCTGTTTTTGTTCACTTCAACCCAGAAATAAATTCCGAAAAAGGAAAAATAGTGGTACGTAAACTAATTTGTTTCTATAATTATGGATTAGGAGCAGTTTTGCCACATAAACATGGATCAGAAGAAAAAACGGTTGCATTTGCCTCTTGTACCCTGAATGATCAAGAACGTCGATATTCCACAGCTGAACGAGAAGCACTAGCATGCATCTGGGCACGTGAAAAGTGGCAAGACAGTTCACGCTCAGAACAGACCACCAAGCCTTAACTACCCTACTGGATACCAACGGTACCGTACATAAACCTATACCTTCAAGATCGTGTTCAACCCGGGGTCTGAAAACGTCACAGCGGATTGCCTATCACGGCTTCCATTATCAGAAACTCGAAGTTTTGAAGATGATGATATTCCAATTTCCTTCATTAGTTCAACTTCGGCAGTAACACTTTCGGAGGTACAAGAATCATTCAAAGCAGATACACTACTTCAAACAGTTACTCGATTTACTGTCGAAGGTTGGCCTCACCTCAAACAACTGGAACCTGAACTGAAGCCATACTATCTCATCCGCAACGAAATCTCCCTTGCGAAAGTTTGCGTTTTCCGCGCCCCAAGTCGAATAATACCTCCTGAATCGCTACGATCAAAGGTTCTGGCTATTGCTCATGAGGGCCACAAGGGAACAACCAAAACTAAACAGATCCTCCGCGACCACAAATGGTGGCCCGGCTTAGATGCCGATGTCAACAACGGTACGGCACTGTAGTGATTGTCAACTTAGTGATAGAGCTGTGGTCAGACCGTCTCCTGCTGTACTGCCGATCCCATATCCGGACTATCCATGACAAAGAATAGCCATTGACGTCCAAGGTCCATTCTCGACAGCTCCAGCTCACTCGCCATATCTATTGGTACTGGTGTATCCTTACTCGCTATGGACTGAAGTGGCTGTATGCTCACGGATAACTACAAGAACTATCATTGAATTCTTAGATCGTCAATTCGCACATTACGGCTTACCAAAACAATTAATATCGGATAACGGACCTCAGTTTGTCTGCTATGAATTTGAAGAGTATTTGAAATCCAACAACATCAAACACAGCCGTACAATCCTCAATGCAATGGGGCTGTAGAAAGATTCAACAAAGAACTGAAAGCTAAACTCATGACGTTTGCCAGATCACAAATACCCTGGGATCAAAACGTTAACTCCGTCCTCGCATCATACAGAATAGGGCTACAAACAAAAGCCCAGCTGAACTGTACCTTGGTCGTTCTATCCGCACCAAACTCAATAGTCATACCTTTGCCTTCCACAAAGTTGAAAAGTCTGGCGCCATCAAAGAAAACCTACAAGCTAGTGTTGTTTTGATTCCCATGTTTTAGTTTTGATTTGATTTTTGTTTTATCAAAACCGCCACAGTTTTGATTTGATTTTTGATTTTTTATCAAAACTGGCGGAGTTTTGATTTGATTTTTGATTTTTTTATCAAAACTTCTACAGTTTTGATTTGATTTTTGATAAATCAAAACTCAAATAGTTTTGATTTTTGATTTTTAGTACAGTTTGTTAGATTCAGAGTTTTGTGAGATCTGTAGCCAGTGCCAGACACTTATGGCCCCTACTACCTTACTTTCCTAGTAGGACGATAAGGCAGAGTTGGATCCGGGTCAAGTTTTCAGACCCGACAAGGACTTTATTTGAGAGCGGGTACTGGGTTTTTTGAAAACCAGGACCGCGTTGCAAAATATTCAAAAGGAGGATATCTGGGAGCTGTCTGGGGGAAGTTAAAAGACCTCCTAAACCCGTTTCAAAAGATTCCTCCTAAGTTTAGCTGGCGCAGCTACTGACTTGGGAGAAAAGTTAGGAGTGGTGGATTGCAGCCCTAGCTTAGGAGAATCTTTTGAATAGTGTTGGGATTGGCCGAAAATTTCCATGGTTGGCTTGGCTTGGCTTGGCCGGAGTTTGAAGTTGGCCGGACAATTGGCTGGCCGTTGGCCGTTGGCCGATGGCCGGCCAATGGCCGTTGGCCGGCCAACGGCCAATGGCCAACGGCCAACTGGTTGGCCGTTGGCCCCTCGTTGGCCGTTGGCTGTTTCTTGGCCGTAAGCTATTGGCCGTTCTTTAGCTATTTGTCAACGTTGGCGAGCTGGAATTTACTATTTTTATTCGTCTACCGTGCTTAATTAGGCGTCAACTTAATTAAGCTTTATTTCAATAGTACAATTTACAATTTACAATATTTGTAAAATAGTTTTTCCAAACATTTAGCTCCAACCCGCGATAACTCTGTTTTAATTTTGCTGGTGGACCGCAATAAAGTGATGAGACGTTCATCGCCAGACAAATTTAAAAGCTGCGTTGTTAGCACACTTAAAATTTGCATGAAATTACCAAATTTAATTGTAAAATAACGCTAATAGCGATAAAATTTGGCAACATCTAAGTGAAAATCTGTAGTACTGTATCTAATGTAACGTTTATACAGCAACATGTTTACGATATTATGCAGCAAAATTAAATTTTTCAACTCAGTTAACGCACAAGATCAGTAAATTTGAGCTTGGCCAGCACTCGGCCATTGGCCAGCCAACGGCCAACGGCCAGCCAGTAGTAGTACAAGCATATCAGCGAAAGTGGATAAAAGGAAGTGTAAAGGAGAAGAGTTTTATAAAGGTTGGGGACAAAGTCAGATACTACCTGCCTGCCTACAAACGCAAAGGAGAAATCCAAGTATTCCCAGCCGTTGGTAGTCATAGCACAAAAGTCACGGAATACGTTTCTTCTAAAAATGGAAAGATATGGAACTCGCGCAAGTTGGTAAAGTTCCCATCTATGGAGAACTCAAAGAATCTAGTTTCTGACGATTATTATGTTCACCTAGCTGAATTTCCAGATATGGTTTATCCACACCCCGCTCACCGCTACTCTAAATCCTGATCCGGAGCCGTTGGTTCTCAGTGATCAGCCAGTTCAACGTGATGGCAGGCCTGCACGGAATCGGCGTCCACCGCTAAGATATGACCCAGCGGTGAATGAATTTCGCCGTGAGGCCTACTGGGATTAAAGTTTTTAAAGAAAAAGGATGAATGTTGAGAAAAGTTAAAGGTGTTTAAAAATGCTAAGAAATATTGTTAGTTGTGATCCGTCTATCTATGTTATTTATATCATACCATAGTAACCAAGCTATCTCTATAAGCTGTAAGCTGTGATCAGTTAAGCTAAGACCACAATACTGGATTGGGTATCAAACACCTTATGCAACTTATTCTGCAAGAAAGTAGTTTTCCAAGCGAATATTTGCCTGCTTTTGCCTAGTTATGCAGGTTTCTAAGATCTTCAAAATTTTCAATTTAATTTAATTTAATTAAGAAGCAGGAATTTTTAATACAATACACTATTCGTTTCGTTTTAGCTTCAAACAAAAATAGTGATCCAGGGAAATACAGTGGTATTTAAAAAATTTATGGGGGTTCTGGTTTTAATTTTTTAATGTTTGAATTTATGAAGAAACAAGATGACCCCTAAAAGGGGTAGTATTCCACTGCAGAGATAGGGACTTGAACCGCCGTTTCTGTTTACGTTAGCATGAAAACTGAAGTAGCTGATTGCAAACTAATTTGCATAGTGTCTTCAGTTAACAAAAGTTTCTGCATCTTAAACTCAACCGGAGGGGGTAAAGTAATAACATTTCTAAAGGAAATAAGATGAGGAAAAACACGCGCCCCCCCGTTGGCAACATTTTTAAAATTTCAAATTGCAGCCAGCGAAACACCAGATTTTCTAAGATTAGAATTTTAGAAAATTTAGAATTTTAGAATTTAGAATTTAGAATTTTAGAATTTTAGAATTTTAGAATTTAGAATTTAGAATTTAGAATTTTAGAAAATTCAACTAAATTTTAGAAAAAGTTTAGAAGTTTTACTCTTGCTTTTTCGAGCAACGCCCCTACCAGCAAACGCAGCCAGCCTACTGAGCACAATGTTAAGGATAGGCTGTAAATGCCGTTGTGACAGGATTCAGTTTAAAAATTGGCTAAAACAATTACAAATATTCTACCTCTAGGTGTCAAAAGGGCCATTTATAACCCTTTAATAACTCAAAGATATGAGATGGGATGGCAAAAAGGCCAATCATCTAAGTAGAGAAATGAAACGACGCCACGAAGAACATATAGATCATAATTGTATGTTTAGCAATTTCATACGATTTATCTGGTATATTTATGCAGGAAAAGCGGAAATCTCTGATCAGGATAATGAAGCATGGAAAAAATCGTGGGAGTATTTGGCTGACTTGATCGAGCTGAAACTGTTAAATATCAGCAACCCAGAAACGTTGAAATCAGCGTAATAACCTATTCTCAGCGTCCGGGGATGTGGCTTAGTGGTAGAGCGTTCTACTCTTAAACCAAAGCTCGGCGGTTCGATCCCCGCCCTGGATACTTTTCTTCACATCTTTCAGATCCTGATTTCAACCTTTCACAAAACAATCCTCCTATCCGAGATCCATGGACAAAATTCGTCAAATTTATCAATCGCCAAATCTTAATCCAGAGGAGTATGCTTCCCTTGAATATGTTTTGGTGGAACAGTTTGCCCTGCAAAATTTGAAAGAAAAGTGTCATGAATTGGTGGCTGGTCCAATGGTTGTCCTTATGCTTCAGAAGACACAGTTTTGATGACTAAATGCTCAAAAAAAATAAAATCAATTGTTTATTTAGACTGCTATTACTGTATTTGGTTACTGCGCCTAGTTTTTGCATAATGAACTTAGAAACGTCATCCTAATGAAATTTAAGTTGAAGTTTAACTTTGATTTGATAAAAATACCACCTTCGACGGGATTTCTGACGCACTTAGATTTCACGGATTTCAAAATTGTTCCGTCGGGTTCAAACATTTTATCAGAGCACAGATTTTTGTGGATATAAGAAACTAGAATTCCAGTCGGTCAATGACGATAAAACATTTGTTTCAATGAAATATTTCACAATTTTTCCGGGATTTTGCAATCTACAATTCCTAAAGTTTGTTCATTGCATGAAAAGCTGGAAGTCTTCCCTGTACTGTGGACCTGCTTAATTGTAATGTCTTCATTTCATTTATTATTTTTATTCTATAAGATGTAATTGATTTCCTATTACACTGATTCTTAGATTTCCGATTGAAAAGGGCCATTCTTTGAAGGTGCATACAGCCTCTGCACGAGTGCAATGAAACGACATGTCGCTAATCAGCAAAGCCCTAAGAAATTTTGTAGCAGCTGCAGGAAATACGTCTTTGTAGCTTACAGGGCGTAACACCTTGCAGGATTGCAGAAACTTTGAGCATAACTATTTCGTATATTCTTACTAATTATGTGTGATCAGTTAAGTAATCAGTAATTTTCTTGGAAATTAAATACACTCTTATTTTATCTCATTAAATTGCTGCAACTTTTCTTGAATATGCAGGCTTCATTTCTCCATTTCTGGATATAGCTTTATTATTTATATACACAGTATATCATAGAATTCGCATAAACTATCAATACTACACAAGATTACATCAAATGAAATCGAATCTAGTACGTAAGTGAACAGTAAACGCTGTTGACAACTACAAAAAATGACGCAAAAGTTTGAGAATGTTTTTGGCACCTGTTACTGATTTTAAAAATTTATCAGAGCGAAACCATCAGGAGTTGTAATTTTGTTGTCTTTTGCAACATCTCTTAATTCTGAATGAGCAAAAATTAAGAAAACAGCTTTTACCGTTTACAGAGACCAAAACCTTTGAACTTTACATACAGTATGATCTTAAAATTAACATTTCAAAATATAAATTTAAGGCACAAAGTACAACAAAGCATAAAAGATATTTTGTTGAGCAAGCAAGGCATGACAAGCTTATTACACAGCGCGCAGCAACCAAATTGTATTTTTATTTAAATTTTTGAAAGATCTTTCTTGCAATATAGTTCGAATTCACGAATTTTTACAATTTGTTGCCCTGCAAAGTAGCACAAATACACTTTTTACAAACGATAATAATTATAGAATCAGTTGATAGGCTTATAGCCAAGTAGGGAGGTTACTTAACCGGAATGAATATTATTGCGCCGGTGGGTCTCAGTTCTGTGACAAACCGGTTTAAACCAGATAAAGGCTTGCCTTAACTGTTTTAATTTCATTTCGACCTTCAAGCCAATTCAAGTGTCAAGTAGCATTAACTTTACTTTCAAAATTCACTAATACTTGGAAAAAAAGCATACATATCCGGTTTACACCAGTTTAGTCACAGACTGAAAGACCTGGGATTTGGGATTTTGAGGAAGGGGTTGGGGGGGGGAGAAATTGTCAAAGGCTTTTGTCTCAGTGCCTTAGATTGATCCCTGTGAAAATGTTACAATAGTACGGGTCGTTGGTTAGTCCGTGAAAGTCGGCCTGACTCTCACTGTAGAACAATTCGATTCGTAGATCGCCGCGACTTCCCTTCTTACATCCCACAAACGTGTTCTTCAGTTTCGTGTAGCATCCGGGCAGGACATCCGTGTATCCGTCAGGACCGGAGTACATACAGCGGAAACGCATTTTGATGGCCTAAAACAGCAAAACCCATAGAAATATCACTGCAACTCTAACATTACTACTGACCGGTGTAGGGTGTACCGAAAAAATGTAGTAGAGTTGGAAGGCAGGTCACAAAATGCCACTTTTTGGGTTTGTCTGTGGTTGAAGTTAACGTTCTATTTATGCAGAAATGTAGAAGCGGTCGTAATTTTGGAATTCATTCATTGCCTTCCGCAGTGGTTTGAGTCAAGCTGAACTTAAGCCTCAAAATTGTAGATATTTTCACAAGTTTTAACCAGACGCTATATTCTATTCGAGGTGAATATGTTATACACTTTTTATGCAGAATTAAAAACATCCTGTAAACACATCTATTTTTGGATACTTCTACAAATTCTGAGCATTCAATATATATATATATATATATATATATATATATATATATATATATATATATATATATATATATGGTAATTAGCAAAATTTATAACTATATTCAGCATTTTTATTATTTTTTATTTTTTCTTGTGCTCTTTACCTCTCCGTCGTGCTCTTCGCATTCGACGAGATATCGCTCAGATCCGGACCCGTCCTCCCACTGACAGCCAAAGGTCTTTTCGATGGGAACGGCCGGATTGAGTGGATCTCGAGTGACGCAGCCTTCCACCAGGTGGGTGGCTGTGGATCGATCAGCTGCCACTTTGCATCGGTAGATCTGATCATTGGCGTGATAGGTCTGCTGATCGTAAAGCTTTCGACCGTTGTGCATGCAGCCCAAAGTCTGTAACAGAAAATCAATTCATTAAGATCTAAGTCCTAGGTTTTGCGGAAAAAGTTTAACAGTTAATATTGACAAAGAAGTCCCATCAAAGTGTTGTAAAATAATAAAATAATGAAAAACTTTTGTCTGTCCTGCAGTCACTAAGACAAAGCCTTAGCCCGAAACACAAGAAATTCAATGAGTCGGCTGCATTTACTTAACCATCTCTCATCAAAATCTTCTTAGAAGTCCAAATTCAATTATCTGATCAAACAATCTGCGAAACATTTAAAATTTGGTATTACATTGGATGTAAATTGTACCTGATGTTTGCACTTATTTTTGCCGGCCATTTTGCAGGAATAGACAAACTGGTCATCGTAGTACTGTTCACCAATTCGACGTCTCTGATTCTGATGCCGACAGCCCAAAACTCGTAGGGCCGCAGTTCCTTGACTGTTCAGCTGGCATTGGAAGTACTAAAAACAGACAAATAAAAACTGTTCACAAACAAAATGTAACAAAATAAAAATTAGTAGAGATTGACAGCCAGGCTCCTAGGCTTCACAATTCACAGCATCCAAAAGTTTATCAGCCGGTTATTAGGCAGGCAGTATGACAGTACTGTAGTTCTCTTCAAATTATTCACAACGAAGTAGCTCAGCAATCGTCTTCTGATTTGTTCCACGATAAATATCCAAAAAATGAAAGCAGTTGTGCCGCTTCAAGTTCGCCCAAGTGCAGTAGTGCGTCACAGATGAGTATGAGTCAGAGGGGCCGTAATTCGATTCCCACCTTACGAACATTTCTTTTTTAATTTTGAGATTTCACGTTTGAACTCGTTTGTAATTAATTACGGTTCAGTCAAACAGTATGGAGACGTACTTCGTCGGCCTTATCCACCTGCTGACCCAAAGGAATTCATCGACCCTCCACAACGCAGCCCAACACCTCGCCCATGAGGAAATGGCCCTTATCATGACACTGGTAGTAGTAACTTCCTATATTTACGATCTGATTAGGTCCTACCCTTTGTCCTAGAACAAACAAATATCCAGTGACATAATTAATTTATTAACAATTAATTCTTTGTCATCTCTTCCAAACTGAATACAGACTTTCTACTGCAACCTCAATCCAGTCGGTATTCCGGTTGAGGGGTAGTGCCAGCTTAGAACGTATGCATTTTTGAGGGAAGGGGGATGCTGACACAAAATAACTGGCATAACAATTTCCCGAGGTGTTCTGCAAGGCTATGAGAACGTACATTTTGTCGTCCGTAATGCATTTTGCGGTAGCTCCACCTGACAGGTGGCCACTCCTTGACAATCTCGGTAAATTGCCCAGGTAAATGGTAATTTGAAATAAAGTGCTAGAGCATATTTTTGCAAGCTCTAGACTTCACACGATCCTTCACTTGTAGCGCAGTAAGAAACTAAGTAAGAACTAGTAAACCTAAGTAAGAAACCACTGCGTTAACGTAGACGCGACTACAAACTTAATTCATTAAATTAGCTTAGTAACTTTTGAAAATTTGATTTATTACCCTTATGCATGCAAGCAGTCATGACAAATTCCAAATGATTTTGTCCCTTCTGCCGGCACTGTTGTTCGTATTCGCCGTTGACGAAGGATTCGCCGATTCTAATCTTCTGCTGTTGACTGGTGATGCATCCCTGGGGTGTGAGTTTACCATAATCGCAGCGATACCAGTAAGGGTCTCGTACAACTTCTTGGCCATGCCTGTAGCCACCTAAAATAGGAAAGCATAAAATGGAATAAAAATAGTAATTGACTTTTACAAAGTCTTGGAAAACTGTTTGGAAATTTTCTAAAGTAGTTTGAAATGGTTGAATGGGAAACATGAGACTTTTTGGGTCACTGCATGCAGCTTGAATCTTTTGAAATTTTGTTTTTAAATTTGTAAGTTTAAATTGTTAAATTTGAAAATGCTTTGAAATTTTGTGAATAAGCTTGGCTTCTTTAAAAACAAAGAGTCTTCAACGAAGCAACGTGAGAGAGTATACCACCTTAGCTACAGCAACAGCAAAGCAATATCAATGCTATATCCTATGCTTAAGGTGGTGATTCCTTTTGGTGTCATCAACTTTGAAACGTTATTACTCATTCATTATTTGGAGTTAGAAACCCATCTTAATATCAAACTGTAGCTTTAAATTTTCTCTTTTTAATGAATACAATAAAATTAATTTTGGTTTTTCGAAATTATTTTACTGTATTTTAGAAGGAAAACAATTTTCCGGATTTTTTGCAGGCTGAAATAAATTTTTTCGGGAGACGTCGGTTATATCAATCGATACATCTGTCAAATAGCTGGGGACCCTTTTTTAATTATTGAGAAATCGCTCTTCGTTGTGGAGAAATTAGCGAAAAGGTATGCGCAACCTGGATTTTGTCTACATTTCCAAACTTTGGCAAGCGACCATGTTCGCTAGAAAGCCGCAATCGGGGCAACTAAAAAAGGGTCTCGGGGTAATTTAGTACAGAACGCACCTGCAAAATGGCAGTCCTTCACATTGCATAGGGAATGCTCCACAATCCCCAGAAAAAAATTGGTCGTGTTTTTAAAAAAACTACATTTTTTAAAACTACAGCTAGTAGGATAGCAATTGGATAACGATCATGTCGCAGATAATTGGCCTCTGTAGGGCCTTTAAAATGATACCCTTGGTTTGATATTGCGGCATGTGCAGCTCGAGAAATAATGGATTATTTGATTTCTCCAGAAATGACAAGTTTTCAATGCCAAAATAAGAAAATCGGTTATATCTCACGATAGCGAAAAGCTAGAAGGCTACTTTAAAAAGCAAAAATGTAGAGCATAACGAGATCTTTCGAATGAATGTAGTTACAACTATGCAGCTGCTGTTCAACTGTCACAAATTGGCTAAAACCTACTTGAACGCAAATGTTGAATTTTTGAACCGGGATTGCGCAGAGGGTGTTAGAACGCTAAAATAAGTGCTTTTGGAAAGTTTCGTAAAAATCCGACTTGGTTTGTGCCGTAAACTAACAGAAAGCACCAAAAGGAATCACCACCTTAATATGCTCCAGTGAGGGAAGCATCACCGCTTGGGATTCGTACCTCCGACCTTTGGCTTTACTAGCCTAGTATCATACCACTAGGCTATACCACGGGGCTTACCTGCGCAGTCGTTACTGGCCTGGGCCCACGAGAAGACAACTAAGGAAAACAGAAAGCTAAGAGCGTAGATGGCTTGCATGACGAAGAAATTAGCGTACGAGTCGATGAGAGAGTTAAGACAGTGTTAAGACGAGTGCTCGAGAGCCCAGTGAAATCAGTGTGCAACTGTCAGCCCAGCCCTGAGCGACGCCTTTTATACTCCCGCAGTTCGGATCTTGTTTTAAAAATTAGTTGGTTTACAAAAAAGTTTATTGAAACTCATGCACATTAGAGAGACTGTACATTATTTTTTCGCCCAGATTTTAGAGAGGCGTGTGCTCATAAACTGGGCGCGACAGTTGTGCCGTAAAAGGATGGTACAATTTTCAAGGTAAACCTGTCGTCACAGATTAGCCCAGAAAAACGATTGACACATTGTACCAAATTAATGGAAAACGTTTTTTTGCCAATTTTACTACAAAACCCATTTTGTTACTGTAAATCGTTTTTCCTGTCGTAATAGTTGAATGAATGAACTTATTGGATAAGTTTCTTGGCTGAATTGAACGACAGTTTTTTCGTCTAAGGTGCGTCTACTGCCCATTGAAACGTTAATAAATTTAAAGGTCGCAGATTTGGCAGTTTAAACTATTAAACTGGGCGCGTACAGAAGCGACTGTTTTTTGCAATTTGGAAAAAATCGTCTAAGTTTACACTTTCATTCAGAGAAAAGTGATTGTCAAACTTTTAAATTGAGTTTTTGCTCAGATCTGGACTTTTTGCCTTTGTTCAACTTAATCTTCACTAATTGCCGCCAGCCGGGAGGCAGGGTAGCCGCAAGCTGTCTCATTTGAACACGTCAATTTGTGTAAATCTTAACTTTCATTAAGTTAAATTTGAAGCCGTAAATTAAGTCCGTGTTCACACACGGTTAGTCTCACTTGAGTAACTCACGCGCTATTCAGCGTGACGTGTAACTGCCTGCACCGTTATATCGTTTACGTAAATTAAGTTAGTGCTAAGAATAGGAGATTGCTTCCAGATCGTTATTTAGTTCCTGATCCGATGAGCCTCCATTTAATGGTTATTTTATGAGACAGAAAATTGGCCCCCATCAATTTCAAAACCAATTAAGATTGATACGAAACTTTTATTTCAAAGTCGCATGAGAATGAGCGAAAGTTTTATCAATTACTAAACTGTCGAAAAGCTACCTTGAAATTTGTGGAGGAAGTAGATCAAATCATGAAATTATTGTCGGACAACACGTTGTGGGTGGAGCCAAGATTTCTTCTTGCTAAGTGGGCTACTAAAAACTTATTCTTTTGAGACAAGAAGTTTAAGAGGAGGTTACGAGGTTAGGTTTGGTTGCGAGTGTGACATAACCAATCACGTAGCGGCAAGTTACGGGGAGAGTCCCACTGTGCACTAATTACACGGATTCATATAAACGAGTGACTGGTCGCTGGTCCGCTAATTAACCTCTGCCTTACGCTGGGTAATTTATCATTTATTTTTATTATTTAATTATTAGTTTAATTAGGTTAATGCAATTAAACTACTAATTCCACAACTTTGTAGCATTTTTTGTGCTCTTTCCAATGCTATAAAATTGCTGCAGACTATAATCCTGCGGATTTTAGTAGTCCGCAACAGTGGAAAGAGTAGAACAAATGCTAAACTCCTACCGTAAGCCTCAGGTAATTTAGTGAATTTAGTAATTTAGTGAGCAGACACGCGTTTGTATGAAAGTGTGTGATTAGTGCAAAGTGGGAACCCCGTAAGTTACGGGAGGGATCCCGAGTTGCCGCACCGAGCATTTCTAGCATGCTTAATACATAATAATGTTAAAGTTTCATACTATTATCTATTATGTACTCTTGGTAGGTATAAAAGAGATGCCAGCGATTATCTACAAATAACACAATACACAAAATTGATGTATAGGTTTTGTTTGATTTCACAGTCGGTAATTGCTAGGTTGCACCAGCTCGCCTCGATAAGCCGGATTGAGGCGGGGCCTTAGTTTTCTTCCTGTATGTAGTTGTGATTTTGAATTGAACCAGAATCTATTCTCCTTGTAAGTTGCGGAGAATGAGCTTTTTAATGTCTGAATTTCCTCAGGACTTTCGGTTGAAAATGACCATTTTTGTAGTGACAGGAAATGGAGAGATGGGACTTTCACCACTCAATAGAAAATTATGAATTGCTCACTTTCCGAATTCCAGAATTGAATGGCCACCGATGAATCCCAAAAATAAGCCGCGGGCAAAGACCGAATTTTTGATCTGAACTTTTATTGCAGAAAACCAATTAATTTAATTCTGGTTGTAAGACTTGACTCTGAGATGGGAGGTTCAACTATGCGTTAACTTAACCTGCATAATTTCCCTTGTTACCTAATAGAAATGGCTTTGCAGCCGACGAATTACAGCCGACGCTGGTTTCGTAAATAGAGCGCTCAAACAGGGCTTGAAATTTTCAGAATTTTCATGGTCAGCGGAAAACTGTATAGAAACTCCATTTTTCTACATGGCGTGGAAACATTCTTGTAAGATGGGGTCAAGTGTCAAGTCCACTGCTTCAAACAATGGATGTCGATAGTCGCCACTTGGGCCACATGGCCTTTCCGGCATTAAACGATTAAGTCAAAGCAAAAAATCATTACGAGATTAAGCTAAGTTTTTCTTCCATGTTAATTTGTTGAAATATTGAAATTGGATTAATAAAACTAAGTCTCAAACTATTTCAAATTATGTAGATAATTTTTTAAACTGGATCATTGATAATGGTTTATCTGGTCCTATTTGATGAATTGCAAATTTTTAACTTTTCGTAGACCGCAATCCAAAACGTCTGGGTCAGATAGAGTGTCCGCAAATCCCAAGCGGAGCAAACTTAGAAAGAGCAAATTTTTAGAAAACTTGGGGTATATACCATCCTCATTTTGAATCTCACAAGTAACAACAACAACAACAACAACAAGAAAATTTGCGCTGTTTGCTAAATTTGGGGTAGACCCAATTGATATACTGGACTTTTTTAGGGGTAGACGCCCCTCGTCAGAGTACAGATAGACTTCCCCAGATTTGGACTCTGTGTTAATGTATTATCATGATAACATAGTTGCAAAAGGTGCAACAGCAACGGACTGTTTTTCTAACTAACTTATCTTTTTCTCTCATTGTGGTCCGACCACAATTCGTGAACGCTCCCTCATTTGGAAGTTGCGGAAGAACAACATATTCTCCCTCTTTTGAGAATAGGCAGCTCAGACCCTCTGAAATTACAGACGCACTTTTCATGAGCAGCATAATAAGGCAATCTGCCATACTGTAGCAGCCCCATCCCTCAAACAGGGAAGGTGGTATTACGGTAGTGCTTTAGAATGGGTTGTAAGTGAAGCAGGCATAGGAAAGACTGATAAGTCTGATATGGGAGTTCAGCTAATGGCTCGGTGGTGTAGTGAAAGCATGTTTGACTGAGTTTGACTGACTAAGCAGAAGGGCCCTGGTTTGAGCCCCGGGCGGACCAATTCCTTACTTTCAATTCTGAGTGAAAAGCTGAATCTCCCTCTTCCCTTCTCTCTTCTAGGGCCGTTTCAAGGTTGCCTGGCGCCTCCCGTCTGGGCTATCTCCTCGGTTTCTTCTTAGTCCACCAGCCCTGGAGAAGCGTTCCACTCTTCAGAATGTCCTTTAGAAGTATAGTCAATTAGATTAGCAGGAACCCTCTACGACTGGCGATGGACACTGCTAAAACAGTCTTAGCAAGCAAAAAAGGTACTCATTAAACACAGACTACATTAGGTACCTTTTCTAAGCTAAAACATATGAACCAGCCAATATACATGGTAAAAATTTTGCTTCCTCTCTAACCCTCCTTCCTATGCCTGCAGAGGGTAAATCGAAGAAGCTAATTAAGAAAGATCAAAACGTTATCTTCTTTGCTGTTGCTGTTACTTTCTGCTTGTAATTAATTGCCAAAAACATGGCATACAACTTTTTGTTACTACTTGTCTTGTGTACATTTATTTTTAGCAACCGTAACGAGCTTTCAGCCACTTAGCGATATATAAAAACCGACATTTCACGTTTCAAAAACAACTCTTCCGATACGTAGGTAGCAGTTTTTGTGCTCTTAAATCATACGAAACCGTCTGTTGCATACGAAGACCGGAAATTAATTCAAACTTGGGGGAGTCTTTCGAATCGCTGATTTGAAGCACCTATCGTTTAATTACAGGTCCTATTGTTGATGTTTTTATCATTAAAAACTGGGATGGGCAGTCAGGCGTAACTCCAAGGCGTCGACTCCAAGACGTACGTAGTTCTAGGATAATTTTTCTTAATTAAACTTGACAAACAGTTGCTCCAAAGCAAGCCATGCATGAAAAGCAAAGGGTTTGTGTATCAACAAAATGAAGATAACAAGTTGCCGTTTGGAGGACTTTTCTCAAAACAAAACATCACATGGGGGCTCGATTGGGATGCTTTTTTCGCGCTAGTTTCGAATGAATGATCCGAACTACGCCGTATCTGCTGTAATTTTCAAAAACAATCGGGCGCCTAATGGCGGATTTTAGATGTCATTAAGTTGTCAAAAAACTTTAGTCTGCCCTGTCTGTTCAGACTATTTTTGGCATAATTGTTGACCTACTTTTGGGGGCTTCCCTCTTATCGAATATGTCAGCTGTAATTCTGGCTATAATTCAAAATTCTGAATTGACAACACCCACACTGCTACCTATAATTGGATGTACCTATGTCTTAATACGACTTGACGTAAACAAACGAGAACATATTGCCTTATGTGCGAAAGGTAGAAGCCAATAACAAAAGAAGAGTTGAAAATTGTTCCGGGTGGGGATCGAACCGCCGAGAATCTGCCGCATTGGTTTGAACTTATATGGGTTCTCATTTGATCTGGGCTGCGTTGCAAAAGATCCTTCTAAGCCGAGGAGCGCTTCTAGGATCGGATTAGCAGAAGCGAATTTTAAAAACTTCTCCTAAGCTACATAGAAGTGCTCTCTATCACGTTACTCCCTACTCCTAAGTTAGGTTAGGAGAAACCTTTTGAAACAGGCTCGGAAAGTCTCTTAACTTCCTCCTAGACAGCCTTAGGACTCTCCGTAGGAGGGTGCTCAGGAAAATATTTTTGCAGCACAGCCCTGATTTTAACGAATCTGAGAAGATTTTATGTGTTGCGTTTGCGATATTGCATATTGCGCATATTGCGATTGCGAAATTCGGCATTTCGCCACATGTCGGCATAGTTCGATCTGGACTTCGGCAGATGGAAAAATTTGGTAAGACTGAAATCTGAAATCTGCCGGCACTACAGTTTTCCGTTTAATTTTAAGTTTGAGCCAGTAACATTTTATACTATTTTATGTCTTTTTTCTTACTTTCCTCCACTTTTGGACTTAAATTAAAGCGATAGCCTGCATCGCTGGAAAGCACGAGTTGCTTCGTTGGCTGTTTGCCAGTTTACTGGTGCTGGCTGCTGTGAATTTGAGGCCATAAATTTGAAAATAAAGACTTTTATGAGAAATTTTTATTTCCTTTTTAGAATTTTCTTAAGTTTGGCACCCAGCAATATCTGACGGTTCAAATATATAAGGCGGGCAGCACCATGTGGCTCAGAAATATTTGGACAACACTGATTGACAGTAAAGGTGAAAAGACAAATTTAAAGCCAGAAACCTACATACCTAAACGGGAAGTTATTACAACAGTAGCAGGAAACTCGGATATTTTCAACAGGAAACGGCGTCATAGAATAAAAATCCTCGGTCGTCGATATCACCAACCGACACTCTGTAAAATAGCTATTATATCGCCTTGTAATTACGTATAAATAAAGATTTGCCCAAACTAAAATACATTTGCATTAAATCCTCTGAAAGGTAAAATCACACTAGAAGAAAACAGAATCCTCCAAAACTTGGGTACCCGAATTTCTCGGGTACCCGAAGGTCCTGGGGTACGCTCGGTTACCCGGGTAGTATCTCAACTACACGACATAGGGCTTCGGGTCGTGCAGGGTACCCGGACCCTAAGGTTTGGACCGGCGTAGATCCAATTGTATTCAGCCTAAAAGTACACAGTAACAGACTTGATGCAGTAAAACCCTCTTGCAGTATGGTAAATTAGGTACCAAAATAGCAGCACAGGCATCATACGGCATTCTAGCGATGTGCTCTGTTCACCTGTGCAGTGTAAACTGTGACCGCATTTGGCCATTGTTATTTTTCTTTGAGAGATTCGCTTTACAATTAATATCTATTAAATCTTTTATGAGTTTTGGTATCATTTGTCGATTCCCATTATTCAAATACTGTTGGTATTAAGTAAGATTGCAACCGAGTTGGAAATTTCCCAATAAACTTCATTTTAGCTTTTTACTACCAGTTTCTCAATACTACTTCAAAATGTATACTGCTCCAACCTAATGTAATTTCAATTTTTTGGTTACAAACGACAAAAACAAAAACAGTTCAGCAACACAAACAGCATGTTTATTTAAAAATTAATGTGACCGTAAATTTGGGATTATTGTAGCGAAAATTTCACTTTCTTTTGCCGATGGATGGAACAATTTGTTCCTCTTAAAATGCAGGTATATAATTGCATCAACAACCGATGGAAAACTTGGTTTTTGCCTAAAATTTAGTAATAGCCAAAGGCAATTGGCTGGAAAGAAACTAATGGTATCACCAACTTTAGAGATACTAAATTTAGTATTAAAGTTTGCTCAATTAATCTTCGGTCCTGGACTGCCTTTAACTTCAAGGTTGCCATAAATTTTATTAGCTCAACAGCTATTAAGATAGTAGACGATTAAAAAGTGTACTACTTTACAACCAGGTTTTATTGAATACTCATCTAGTTTCTCTGACCCATAATTACAGTGCAACAGTTGCCGAATTACAGCCACAGTAATTATTTAAAACTAAGTTTTAGATCTGGGCAAACGTCGAGCAACGATGTTGGTCCAAAATATATATAACCACAACAATCTTAATTTAATACTGTTTTCGTTGGTGCGTTCTAAATCAACAATGAATATTTCAGTTCGTCAGTTCGTGTGTTTAAAAATAGTCAAATGAACCCGAGTTAGCGGTTTAACCCGCGTTTAAGACGTAATAGCATCAGTCCTCAGTACAACTGTTCGTCCTTATGTAGTTGGGTCGTAGCTACGTTCTAAGAGGGTCTCAGGGAGTCTCTGCATTTATGGAAGACAAATAAGTAGCTAGGAGCTGAGTGCTGAGAACTTAGAATGTAGCTATGCTGTCAAACAGTGCAAAACCAATCGAGGAATAAACAATATATACTGGGAAGTTCATAAACAAATCTAACAAGCAGGCCCCTAAGAGGGGCATTATTCCGCATTTGAGCAGTGGTGTATCTGTATATGGGAGTGAAAGACGAGAGTTGATGGTAGAGGTGTGTTAGTTATTGAAATTGAAAATTATTCTCCTATGGCGAATAACTTTGGTTATGCACTAGTCAACACTCTAAACGGACAGTTTAATAGAACATAACAGCACAGTACGGCTCGTAAGTACGGCTCGTAGCAGCAGCAAGTACAGTATCGTCACAGTAAGTACATGATCGTTTCGTCAGTATAACAGAAGCAAAGAAAAGTACAGAAAACAAGGTATAGAATGCAGTAAAGAAGCAGCAAGAAAAAACGAACATTACAAGGAGAACAGAGAGCGACTAACTAAGAAAGGGTTAGTAGAGTACACAGTTAGTACAAGCAAACTCAGAACATATATAACAAATAGCACAATGACATTAGGCAGCAAAACTAAGAAGAATAGCCATCAGTAGGTTGACTGCTTTGCCGATCATACATAGCAGCCGTCACTGAAAGACGACGATGAAGACTGTCAGCGATGTAACGATCCCTGGAAGAAGCAGTCGTCCAGCGTCCGTGTTTCTGCAGCAAATCCAGCGGGATTCCAGAATTTGCCGCCAACGTGGCCCCACCGCTACGAAAGCTGTGGAGGCCAAAGCGGCTGGGGCGATCCACGCCAAGATCAACCAGGACTGCCCGAAAGTTGCTCAAGGCTGTCGAATAAGCCAATTTTGTGCCAGTAAGGAATTTAAATGACCCATTTCGGCATCGATGGAGCCTGCAGAAGATATAACCGTCGCAGCTGATCGACTTATCAAGCAAGTCAAGGTACCGCTGTAGCAGGGTGTATGGACAATCAACATCGCCGGATTTTCCAAGGGAGACTGTGTTTCCACGCCGATATTGATCTGTCTTGCTCTGTTGAATATAGAGCGACAAGCAGTCCGATGTGAATTTGACGTCATTCCGACGCAAGTTCTGGACTTCCTGAAAGCGAAGAAAGCCATAGTATGCTACAGACGCCATCACTGCAGTACGGAAGGCAACCAAATCTGTGGATGGTTCAACGGCACGGCAAATATCTTTGAGAGTTTGAAGCGGCAGAGGATCCTTTTGGCGCTGGTGTTGCTTGGGCGTTAATGATCGCTTTGTTGATTCCAATATGAGCGTCGCGGCATCTGAACGAGGTTGCGATAAGCCGGCCAGTCGGTGCGCCCACAGGATGCAGGAGTATACTTGGTTTATAGAAGAGGCCGCCAGCCCTTTGTCTGCGAGGTGTACAAGGTACAACTCGACTGATGGCGGTGAGGCTGGCAAAGAAATGAGGCTATGGCTAGTACACCAAGAGTGAAACTGAGAGAACCCATGACAATATTGCTGGACCGTAGACGCTGCATGGGCAGAGCTGAGGTAACCATTTAAACGTGCCTGCAAGCCCGACAAATTGGGATCTGAAGGAGGCACTTCTCTTCTACTGAGAATATCTAAAACAATAAATACGATTAGATTTGTACAGTAGCACGAGCAATAACTATCACACTTCACTTCATTGTAATCGTGCTCAACCGAGACTGAAATTTTCGTAGAGAATAATGCCCAATCGGGTCTGAAATTTTCGTAGAGAATAATGCCCAATCGGGTCTGTTGAACTTTCATTTAGGGAGGGCGGGTGGGCCCCACTAGTGGTCTGTACAAGCGCAAGCCGTAAAGTGATGATAAAACATTGTATTAACTTAGGTGACAGTGAATATGCAAATTAGATAGCTTTTGACCCGTGTATAACCATCAATTATTCTCCTATGGCGAATAACTTTGGTTATGCACTAGTCAACGCTCTAAACGGGCAGTTTAATAGAACATAACAGCACAGTACGGCTCGTAAAAGTAGCAAAGAAAGAATTTAGGTGGGAACAGAGGTATCAAGATTTATGCACATCCAAGTATTCGCTACAAAAGTACAGTTTGCAACCGCCTTACTGCCTTCAACTTCTATTACTCCTTTTACAAAAGGTGCTACTCTGCCAAACGGGAAGAGCATAGGCCAAAACGGAGCAGAAGGCCACTTTGGGATTAGAATTGTGCCACGAGCGCCGCAATCCTGCAAATGGCTCAACACCTTGGGAACCAGGCTAACGGGAGGGGCTAACCAGTTGTTATAGTTCTTCCAATTAAACGAAAAAGCATCTACACCGCTTGAAGTTGCAGTAAAGAATCGTGAATTATAGCGCACTACTTTTTTGTTAAATTCATTCGCGAATCTGTCAAAATCATAGGGTCCCCATAAAGCGCTAACAACCTCGAAAAATACCTGCGACACTTCCCACGAATCTGTGTCGATAAATCTACTTAAAGAGTCAGCTTCTTCATTTGAAAGCCGAGGAATCCATTTAGGGGTTACGGTTAACTTAAATTTCGTCGAAAGCTTTAAAATTTTTAGCGACAACTTATGCAAATGCCAGTATTTACTGCCTTGGAGCATAATTTTTACAGCAGCTTGATTATCGGAAAACCAGGTAATTTTTCGATTTTGCAAACATGGGCCAAGACTTGCTAGACCGTAGCGTATAGCCTCCAATTCCCTCCAGGTGGACGAAAGATTTTGCTCGAATTTTGTCCACACCCGGTGGCACCGAAACGACTCAATGCTAAGTTTTGCTACTGCACCACAACCTGAATCGCTAGCATCAGAAAAAACTGCAGCAGAAGGTAGAAGTGAACAATGAATTTTTCTGGGTTTTACATCCGAAAGAAAGCTTGTCCAATATGCAATCTCAGATTTGGACTGAATAGAAACATTGATCCAACTGTGCCAAAATTTTGCCTGCCTAATATTAGCATAAAGAGCTCTCGTTCTTAAACGGGTCAGTGGGCCGATAACCAAGTTTAAAGACTGAATTTTTCCCGCCAAAGAAGCTAACTTTTTCACGGGGACTTTACCCTTTGAAAGAAAGGATTTGCATTCTTCACGAGCTTTTTTCAATTTATTCGGCGGTATAAAATACAAAAACGCTTTTAAGTCAATGCCTTGACCTAACCAGGTGATACACTGCACGGGATCCCACTGAGATTTTTCTTCGTTACACAGCCAACCGGCGAAATGTAGGTCCTGTTTAATAACTGAAGCACTTCTTTTAGCTTTCTCATACGAATTAGCACAGCCAAAACCGTCATCTAGATAAATCACAAAAGGTATACCCTGAGATCGCCAGCGTTTCACCATAGGTCTAAGCACTTTTGTAAACACATACGGCGCCGAGGTAAGGCCAAAGGGTAAAACAGTAAACTGAAAAAACCGCCATTTTCCATTAAAATACCAGTGAAAACCTAGGAAAGTTTGGTGATCAGACGCTATATCAACATGGTGATACCCACTTTTCAGGTCAAAAGAAAACATAAAACCATTAGGCACTAAGTATGATTCAGCGGTATGTATGCCTTCCATCTTAAACTTTTGTTTTCTAACGTAAGAGTTTAAATATCGAAGATCCAAAATTAATCTCTTTTTACCAGAACTTTGGACAGCAACAGAAAGCGGGCTGACTATCCTGGGCTCCGAACCGCTTTTCAGTTCGGTTACTAGGCCTTCTTGCAGTAAGTTTGTAATAGATTGAACAACAAAATCCGAATTTTGATGAGCTGATCTATTATTTCTCATCTTTCTCGGTGCGGGTTCTGATTCGAAAGGAATAACATAGCCTGACTCGATAATTTTTAGAACATAACCAGAGGCTTCAATTTTTTGCCAAAACGAAATATGTCGTTGTAAGCGCCCTTTTATGCTACAACTGCTGTTAATATTATACTTACATTTCATGATTGGCTCACTGCTTGGATTTGGTTCTGTCCGGGCAATCGGAGGCCCAATGGCCTGTCTTACCACATTCGAAGCATGGGTATTTGGCCTGTTTAGGTCGGAAACCACTGCTGTTGGCATGGGGCGAGGAGAATCTGCCATGGCTAGGACCTGCCTGGAAAAGGCTTGGAATCGTTGGCTGTTGCTGCTGTTGTGGGTAGTAGCCTGGGTATTGGAAACCGTAGAACCATGGACGTTCAGACCGGGTGCCCCCGCGCCCGCGGGGGCCGGAACGAAAGGGCCGCCCGCGGGCCAGTCGTCGCTTCTTCAGGGCCCTGGCTTCCGCAGATCGTATCTTTTTCTCATCCTCCGAATCCGATGCCAAATCGTCGCCCACATATTCGTCTACCACGTCCCAGCCTGACCTATCCGCCAATTTTATCATCTTTTGACGAAGATCGATCTTGTCTTTCGCGCCTTCGATGATTTCAGCTATTTTCTCCAGGGCATCCGGGTCACCGGATTTGATCAATTTTGACGCCTTGGAAAGCTTCGAGCGGAGTTCGTCATTAAAGTCGCACTGGGCTTGATTACCCTTATATCTCAGTTTGGGCGGATCAGGATGCTTTGATTTACGCTGTTCCACGTCCGCCATCTTTGAATCCATAGCTCTTTTGATTAGGCTTGACAATTCTTCGGGAGAAACGACAAGTCCGTTGGGTTGAGACTCTCCAGCTTCATCTTCTATATTATCGTCATTTGGCATGATGAATCAATTTGACAATACGGAATTCGAGGGAGAATTCGGCAGAAAATAAAACACTAGTGGTCTGTACAAGCGCAAGCCGTAAAGTGATGATAAAACATTGTATTAACTTAGGTGACAGTGAATATGCAAATTAGATAGCTTTTGACCCGTGTATAACCATCAAATATAATTCTTGTATAAAGCAGCACCAGTTCAATCAAAAGCTTATACTTAATACCAAGAGAACATAAGATATAAGAGTGTGGCAACTGGCAGGTTCTTTGTAGGTACAGCTGCAGGTACATGCTCTGCGCTCTAACGGCTGAACCCCCCCACAAACTAATATCTAGTAACCCCCACAAATCAGTACCAAGTACACGTTTCTGTACGATCACTAGACTTATCTTTACGTGCTAAAGGTCGAAAACACCAACGCCTGCGTGCGTCTATAATTGTGTCTGCTTTGAGCTTTGGAAAACTAAGATTTGGAATTCGTTTGAAGTGAGCATACGTATTTGTCGGGGGGTCAGCCTTTAGGGAACAGAGCATGTACCTGCAGCTGATAACAGAGAGCTTGCCCGCTGTCACACTCTTCTTATCTATTATGTACTCTTGTCAATGCCGAGATCAAGAACTCAGTACTTCCTAATATTAACCCTGTAATATTCTCAAAACATTTAGGTGCTGCTTTTGCAATTTTTGAAAAATCGGTTCCTAATATTAACCTTGTAATATTCTCAAAACATTAAGGTGCTGCTTTTGCAATTTTTGAAAAATCGGTTTTATAGTAACAACGTTAGCTAGACTTAAGAATACAAGCGCAGTCAAGACATTTGCTGGTTCGGGTCATTTGCTAAGTCGTTCTTTATAAAACAACCAAGGTTAGATGCAAGTTGGCAAAATGGGGTCAATTAGCTGTTTATTCTATTTCTCCGATTTTACTCACAGGAACTGCATGAGAGAGTTCAGAACCCAAATCCGGAAGGCATCTGCGATAAAACGGACGGAATGAGCTTAAAGAACTTATTAATGTGCACCAGCAACCGGTTACCAACAAAAGACTGTTCTACTGAGCATTTGTGCTCTCATATCTAATTTGCATATTTTTCCAAACCCATCTGTTCAATATGTCTTTTCGATTTCTTCCAAGGGGGGGGGAGTGAAAACAGAAAAATTTATTCTTGTTCCCCTTTCTATTTTAAAATTTAATGTTTCGTGAAAAGTTACTTCTTTTCCCAAGAACAACAACTTTAGAATTTTAATTTCCACTATTGCTTTGACAGTCAAGTATGCAGCCCCCCACGGCTAAAAAAAGAAGCTGAAATACAGTGATAAACATGCAGAAAGGTGCCGATTAGAGATTTGAGCTAGAGTGTATACCATCTATTTTCCGAAGCAATAATTCCGTCTCTAGGCGGAATAAAAACTATTTTGGTTCTCCTGAAAAGAAGTAGTAGGTTTTGCGAGGTTGAGTGTTTATTTACCACATGCTTAGTCCATTCAGCAGTTAATTTGTAGCTATGACTACCAAAACCAGACTATGCACCTAATATTGGCAACCTTCCAAAACCTCCCGTCAAGCTAGTATGATGTTTTGCTAGACTAATATACTATACTACTGAGTTCGATCGTCACTCAAGACAAGCGTCACACTCTCTGTCATCAGCTCCAGATCCATGCCTTGCAAACTTGGCTAACAGCAACCCACGAGTTTCACTGACTGAGACCAAGAGTGCATAATTGCACTATATATTAGAAGACTTCTAATATGCAATTATGCACTCTTGCTGAGACTGAGCTCTGACAAGAAAACATTTTAGGATAGATCGCCCCGGAATCCGCCTTCTTCAGAGTCAAGTGTAGTCCCGAAAACAAAATTCTTGCGTAAGCATTATTTCCGACTGTAACACTCACCAAACTAATCCAAGCACTGTGCAGTTCACACTCATATCTTACTTATCCTTTTTTCGTGCTAACAAAACAACGTCTCTGTTTCAATTCGCAAGAAACTTTCATCTTGAATCTTCGTGAGAGAGTGCACTGCTTCAGAAAGGATTCAAAAGACTCCTCAGCAAAATAGGACTTCATCAGTACCCGTATCTCTCTCTTCTCTAATCTAAAGTCCATTTACTGTTTCACTTAATTGTAATCACGAAATAAGCTAAAGAAGGAGAGTTTGTCGTAGATGCTAATGATAACGGAAATGATAACAATTGGGAGCCAGTAGTTACCTGGCAACCCCCCTGCCTGTCCCGAATTGATTGGTCTTAAAAGCCCAGAGTTTGCCTGAAAACCCCAACTAAGGTATCTCCTAATCACTCCAGGTATTATTCATCTTAGGATTGTTCCTTCTTTCAGCGCATCTAATTTTGGCAACATCAATGAGGATAGAAATTTGTGTGTGCCATGCTTCTAGTCAATATGATAGCCGTTTCGAAACTGGTGGGACAGCAAAGAACCTTGAACAAATGTTTTCTTCGTTTTCGCCGGTTCATGCTTCAAAGGATGTTCCATGTTTAGCATGTCTTAGCTATCTGTGGGGATACGGGACATACACAACGGATGAACGGAGAAATGAAGCAACTTTTTATTCTAGTTGAACTTAGGGGGAGGGTCTTTTTCGGTTGTTAGACTTCGGAGTGAGGTGAGGTCCAATTCTGAGGTTCTGAGGCCGTTAACCTCATATATATGGCTGTGTCTTACTTTTCCTATTATAAACTCTCGGTAATTGCTAAAGAGCAAGCAAATGGTATAGTTGTTACTACATAACGGATAGCGCAAAACAGTGCTCGGCGTAATAATGGTATAATGTAAAAATAAAAGTAACAAACAGTTCTTTTTTGAAATACAAAATTAAACTGCATTATTGTTTTCTTTTTATTTTTTAATTTTTTCAAATCTAGTTGCCCTGACAGTACTGTGGTGTGGTAGCCACCACATTAACAGGACAACCGCTTATTTGACAGTTTCCGCATATACACGTAACGTGCAGTGATTAAACTTTGTAGTATTTTTAATATAGTTGCCCCAAGTATATAATGGCTCAAACCGTAACAAAAATATTTGCTCTTTAGCCACTGTCGAACATAATGGCACTTCCTTTTTCATTTTCTTTCATCTATTTCCAATGTGTCATATTTTTCAGTTCAACAGTCATAATTACATACAGAGCAGGCATTAGCATAAAAGTAGCAAAGGTTTTAATAATGGAAGCTCCTTTATCATGACAAGGATTCTAGCTTCATTTAGGCTATTTTCATCACCCACAAAACAGAAACCTGTAAAAGAGATGTATGAAATGTGTCAGTCAGTTCCGATTACTGTAACGAACTCATTGTTCTGTTGATTTTATTAGTTTTCTCTTTCCCTAGTCAAAAGGGGATCAAAAATTAATTCACAGTCTTTAGGAGATGTTACGTAAGGTGTTAGGTCCAATTAATGAAAAAGCTAAAAGTCTGACTGCCCCGGCCAGCACTACCAATAACTGTATCTCTGTTTAGCTGCCATTTTCTTGAAGCTCACCTTTAGCAGTGTCTGGCAAAATGAACGGCTTACTTTACTACTAGTCCAGTAGCTTTCATTTTCCTTATATAAGGAAATCACATCAAGTAACCCATGATCCAACCCTTATCCTATTTCAGACCCGGGCTCTATTCTATGCAGATTTAGTTTTTAGCATTAATGGGAAAGCAAAACATTTCTTATTTCACACACAGTTACACAAACACAAAGTTTCAATTCAAGTGATAGGTGATCCCAAAAAACGGTAATGATATTTGTCATTAAAATAAATTATTGTAATTTAGCAGAAAATGAAAGAATGCGAAAGCAAATTGTAAACATTGCACCTTTTAAATCTAAATTTTAAAATTATTTCAGCCAACTTGAACATATTCTGCCTTAAACTTTGCTGGAATCCTGTCGGATGTCCGTTAAAGGTTTGCCTTCTAAGCTACTTTCGAAGTCACCACATTCAGATTCAACACACGTAAATTAGGTGGTGTTGGGTACTTATATTAAACTAGGTTCCGTGCAGCGGTTAGGTTAGGTGGTTTGCCTCAGGGTTAGGTGATGTAAACTATGTATGAGACTTTGCTGAATAATGTTAAATATTTGCTTAGTTACCTGGGCGCCGATGTTATCAACGTAGAAACTCGGGTTAAATCGCTAGCCCGGGCTTACTCGCCTATCTTTAACACATGAAGTTAACCGGGTTAGCGACTTAACCCAAGTTTAGACGTTGATAACTATAACATCGGCCCTGGAGTTGTGCCCGAGCATTGAAGCGGGCCGCGAAGGCCCGATCAAAATTTTTGCTGCGCACATTTTAATTTTTTCTAAATATTTAAAGTCGAATTTAGCTTCCAGGAGCTGTCTAGTCTAAGTTGCAGTAAATAGCACCAGCTATTGTTTGACACTGTTTTCTGAATGTCGGGCATTCACCGGACCAGCCTGAAAATTTCTTAACGGCACAACTCTAGTGCCACTCCCACTTTACTGATTAGGTAAGTTGTCAAACACCAGCAGTTGGGGGAATATGCATGTTTGAATGAATTTTTAGATTTCAAAAATTTTCACTACATTTTGCGTTCGATTTCAAGCATAACCTTGATTTGGTTGAAGATCCAGCGTAGATCAAGCGGTAGAGAGTCGGTATACTAAACTGAAGGCTGTGGAATTGAGGTTCGATCCTCACGTTCGATTAGATTGGCTCGTTTTGACTTGTTTCAGTTATTTCGTCAATTCTCTTTTTCTATTGTACGAAAAAGGAAACCTTAACATTAATATTACACTGCTAAACTCATCCTCCTAATAATTCTTCTTGTCTGCTGGTTAGTTAACTGCAATTGTTTCCGCACTACTTCTCATTTTCATGCTAACTTGCCAGTCTGAAATCTGGCTGTAAACTTCTTTACTGTTAAGAGAATTGCCCGTATTTAAATGTATGTACGCAGAATTGAAGATGCAACGATTCAAAGCATCGGAGCCAGTCTGTTGCTGTTGTCACATTGTCACAGCTGCGGCCATCGGAGGAGTTATACAGTTCCTGATCGTCTGTCTGGTGATCTCTAAATCGGCCACAATCTATGATCAGAGACATGAATGGAAAAAGTCAGATGAAAAAGTGCGTACAGTTTAATTAACGTCTGACTATTCACAGAGCCGTTTGCGAAAGAATTAAGCGAAGTTCAACGAGTTAAATTTACCCAAAATTAGATCGTTTCAAATTCTTTCCATAAAAAGGCTAAAAGATTGAAAGTCAAGCTTGAATAGAGTTGAACAACTTCAAAGAGTTATTTTCAACTCTGCTCATTCGCGAAAAGACCCTATGGAATATTGTGGGAGTGTCAAGAATTACTTAACATTAAAAGGAGAGACTTTATGAAGATAAAATTCATAACTATAAATGAAGATATAAATCTTATCTTAGAAACTTTAACTACAAATGTTTGATCGTATGTTTTTTCATTATGACTTTTGCTAGATATGAGTTCGCGCGTGTTAGTCCTAAGCCTTAACTAGATGTTACCACATTTTGGTAGCAGAGCACCTCAAGACAAATCCTGGGAAAGTCTCAGACAACATACAAGGCAATATCTACATGGATACCATTTTCTTCAGTGCTAATTCCGTAGAAGAACTGTTATCACTTTACAAGGAGGCAAAACTACTTTTCAAAGATGCGGCAATGAATATCCGGGAATGGATTTTCAACAGCAGCAAGTTTAATTCACTACTACTTACTGAGGATAGAGTAAAGGGGGAGAAGGCGAAGGTGTTAGGACTAATATGGGAATCCCACAAAGATTTGTTATCAACAAAACCAATACAACCAGTCGAAAACGACCGAAATGAAAGATTCTCCAAAAACTACCTAAGGTATTCGATCCCTTTGGTTTCTTCGCTCCTGTCACAATTGGAGGCAGAATTCTACTGCAAAAGCTTTGGAAGGACAATCTGGGCTGTGACGAAGAAATCTCTACTCTGTACCAAGAAGAATGGCTGCCTGTCGGAGATTTCCAAAATTATGTTAACTCGCCAAATCCAATACGATCCAATCCACAGCTATCAACTGGTCTGTTTTACAGACGTAAGTCCAGCGGCGTACTCTGCTGCAATTTATATTCGACAGTAATTAGCAGACCGGATAACCACCATTCTGCTGCTTGTGAAGGCAAGAGTCGCTCCGTTGAAACCTACTCAGACGTTGCCGAAACTTGAGCTACTAGGAGCGACAATTGGGGCCCGTGCTCTTCAATTTGTGGAGAAACAGCTGAGACGGAAATGCTCCGACAAGTATCTATTTACCGACTCCCAAATAGTTCTGAGCTGGATAAAACCCAATAAAGATATTCCTATCAATTTGAAGAACCGGATTGGTGAAATAAAGGCACTTCCGATAAAGTGTTGCTACGTCAGATCCAAGGATAACCCAGCAGACCTGTGAGCATAAAGCAGATTTTTGATATCTTCAAACCGGAATCGCTGTGGTGGATCGGCCCTCTTTGGTTGCACAGTGCGGACAGCATTGAGCAAAAACTACAGATTGGGATGCCAGTACCACAACAGGAAATGAAGCCAAACCACATGGTGATAGCAACAGGACAGGATTTGACACCAAACAGTCCCTGTGGCATCAATATCGACAAATTTTCTTCAAACAGATTTCCACTGAAGCTGAAAAAGAAATCACTGCCTAAACAATTAACGATACTACCTGCAGAGATCAGGCAGGCCCGCTTTATATGGATAAAAAGCATCCAAGATTGTTTCCAGAAGGATAAAATAGCAATTTCTA
The DNA here is from genome assembly GCA_030248195.1 of Trissonchulus latispiculum. Taxonomy (NCBI): domain Eukaryota; kingdom Metazoa; phylum Nematoda; class Enoplea; order Enoplida; family Ironidae; genus Trissonchulus; species Trissonchulus latispiculum. The sequence goes on from JASAND010028850.1 coordinate 49,732, forward strand.
AAGGGAAAACAACTCAATTTACCAAGCGTCTAGACATGTTCATTGACGAAGCAGGACTACTAAGATGTGGAAGAAGGCTAGCCAATGCTCAGACAAGCTATGATTCTAAGTTTCCTCTACTTCTACCGAAGAACCATCGGTATATATCGCTAGTGGTCGAAGATCTTCACAAGAACCTACTTCATTCTGGTGCGAAAATGACTTTGAAGAAAAGAACTTTTGGGTGCCTCGCGGTTTAGCAACGGTGAAGAAAATGCTGAGAATTGCCGAATTTGTCAAAAACAGAAGGAGGTTTTGCCTGACCACCCAAAATGGGTCAACTGTCAGAAGAACGTATTGTTCCTAGTGCTGCGTTTACCTACACAGGTCTGGACTACCTAGGTCCACTGTGCATTAAGCAATCTAAAAACAAGCCCTACCTTAAGAAACGGATAGCAATCCTAACCTGCTTTACAACAAGAGCAGTGTATTTGGCAGTTGTCGAAGACTGCACGGCAGACTCGGCAATTAATGCCCTAAGAAAATTCAGTGCTAGACGAGGTTGTCCGAGATCTGTGCTTTCGGACAACGCAAGCTAGTTCAAGAAAGCAGCAGAGGTTGTTCATGCTATATGGGCTGAAAACGTGCCAGAAAGTGAGATAAGCTAAGATAAGTTTGTGCAGTTCCTCGCAGATAAAGAGATCAGCTGAGATTTTATTCTGGAAGCTTCTCCCTGGGTAGGGCGCTTCTATGAAAGGCTTGTGGGCCTCGTAGAGGTCGCTGAGAAAGACACTGTGGAAGGCTACCATCACAGTGGATGAACTACAAGCCTTGGTGTGCTATATTGAGGGTGTTCTCAACACGAGGCCACTTCTGTCTCCGACCAGTGAACTGGAAGACTTTCAGATCCTGTCACCAGCGGACTTTATTTCTCCATCAAACCGATTGAACTTGCCTCCTTCCATAGACGATGAGGGAGATCCCGACTACAACCCGAATCCCCGATCCGCCGTAGCCCTCATAAACTTAAAGGAGTTATTCCGTCGTCGCCTGGAAAGATTTTGGAAGATATGGCAAACAAGCTACCTGCAGGAATTAATGCAACAACATGTTGCTTACTTCAAAGCCAGGAAAGGTCAGAAATAATTGGATCCCGAGGTTCGGCTCGGTGTGCCTTATCAAAGCAGCCACCCCCAGGTGTACCTGGAAAATGGGGCGCATCACGCAACTTCTTGATTCGGATGATGGCCTGGTACGATTTGTGAAGATGAAGCTTCCTCGAGGAAGTATTACTTGAGGCTTGAGGGATATAGTTCTTTAGAGGTGGATGACGATTGTCAAGCCACCACATCTGGGCGGGAAGATGTCAAGAATTACTTGACATTGAAGAATTAAAGGAGAGACTTTATGAAGATAAAATCCATAACCATAAATGAAGATATAAATTTTATCTTAGAAACTTTAACTACAAGTGTTTGATCGTATGTTTTTTTCATTGTGAGTTCAAGCGTGTTATTTGTAAGCCTTAACTAGATGTTACCGCAGGGAGCAGTCTCTCCCAAGTCCATCTCGAAAGAGTTCTCCCAACTGTACCTGCACTGCTTGAAAGGTATAAGTGGTGGCATGTGAGCAGTGAGACTCCTAGCTTAGGACCAAATACCCCAAACTGACCACCGAAACAGATTTTTTGAGAGCTCGTAATCTTAGTAGGATCTATTACAGCTTCTTTACAAAATAAATCTAGAAAAGGAAAGGTGCTGTCGTGTTCAAGAAACAGCGTCTCAAACGCATATGTTAAATATTTTCAGTCGTTTGAAAAGGGTGATCCTGGACCCCATGAAATTGCATCCTCCTTTGGAGGCGGCCATGCTTCTGCTGTTATTGTTAGAAGCAATGTCAGAGCGTAAAGTAGCAAATGTAGCTTTGTTCTTAAATCTTTTAATCACTAGATTGATTAAATGAAACTAGTTTATGAAAAAGAATGAAATGCCGACTGAAATAGGACCTTACTGGAGTATTTTAAATTTAAATTTTTAAATTTTTTCAATTTCCAGATGGACAACTTGGCCTACAAGATGGCGGAGTTGGAGGAATTGAGTCATGAATTCAACTATACATCAGAGACTCTCTCCATCTATCAAATGGGTCTCACTGATTCCATCACGATTCATGTGGTCTGGCTGGTCTGTCTGGTCATTTTTGCCGCCAGTTTTCGATGGTCTCAGCCTGTTTTTGTGGTGCCTAATCTTCTCATGACCGGAATTGCTATCGTTTGGGAGCTTATTCTTGCCAGTATGATGACCTTTAGTTTGTGGTTATTAGATTAGCAAAAGGCCTGGACAAAAGTAGCAAGAGTTCTTAATTTTATTGTTAGCAAGAGTGCATAATAACTAACAGTGTGACAAGCGTCCCACTCTTAGTTATTCTTAGGGCTGTAGACATCGTCTGCACAATTACGGCCACCTAGAGTACCTAAAAGTCTGACACAAAAATATGTGCACAACACAGTGTGATCACTTATACTGCATTTAATATTCATTGGAGACCCATATCATTATAATATTTTTTGAATCGTCATGATGTGAGGAAAATTTTTATAAAATTTAAAGTTTTGAAAAACTTCAGAAGTTTCAAAATATCGGTTTATCGAGGTTTCTTTTTGAATATGCAGGCTAAAATTCATGCTAAATATTCCACCTTTGGTGAATCCAACGATGTCAAACTGTTGCCGCTGCGACGCATATTGCTTATGAAATAAATTTAAAAACAATACTTGTCTGGAAAGAAACCTCGATAAACCGCTAGGATCTTTTCCACAATATCCCCCGGCCCAAAAAAAATTACACGACTCTACCCAATTTTCATAATTCTTTGAAGGTATGTTACTGGATGTCTCCTCATGAAACACATGTGAAGAAATTCCAAAATTTAAAATTTTAAAAAATTTTTAAATTTTTTAAATTTTGAATATATTACGTTCATCCGGTAGCATCGAACACGCTGATCACTTTTTATCATTGCAGTGACTTCCTAAAAGGTATCCTTCGTTCGCTACAGCTGTTTAAAGTTTAAAGATCAAAAGGAAAATACCGCCTTATGAATTAAATTTCTGAAGTTTTTCACAACTTTAAATCTTTAAAGGTTTTCCTCTCATCTTGACAATTTAGAAAAAATATAATGTTATGGGTCTCCAATCAGTATTAACACAGACTTACGATCATGTAAATAAACAAAACCAGCCGTTTGGTTAAAGAATGATGTTAAGACAGTACTCCAGCAATAGTTTTACTGGAACCTCATGCTATTGAAGATTTCTGCGTTTGCTTTCTCTTTCCGCTTACAACTAACCTCCAATAAACGTTATGTTTCAGTAATCACCATTATTGGAATCATCTATTCCAAGCATAAACTCTACAATTCGACTCGCGAAGCGACCAAGGAGGCGGCTCGGTCCATTCTCACGGGCGCCTCCTATCTTCTCTTTGAGCTGATCATCTTCTGGATCATTGAGATTGTCTTTTTGCGATTGGCACAAAAATATTACAAGTAATCATAAGCCGTGCAGCGTTAACAATATGGTGTACTTGAT
>JASAND010028851.1:0-27945 GCA_030248195.1 Trissonchulus latispiculum
ATTCCATGATTCCATTAATAATTCCATGCGAAAGTGCGTAACAGTGGCGTGTTCAATCCAAAACTGTTAAAACGTCTGGATTTATTTACTTACGATGTGTGTTACCTGCGAAAACTGTAGACCAGGTCTAGTAGAACCGCCAAGGTGTATAGAACTCGCTTGCAGTTTGCTTTAAAGTACGTATCGTTTGCTGAAAATCTTTGATTTCTGTACTCAATATATACTGGAACCTTTGTAAGCGCTTGTGTAATTGCATTAACCATGTGGGGCTGTTAAATATGTTAAAAACTGCTTATATGCGTGCAGAAACATGAAATAGCACAACTTTTAACAAATTGGCTAATTTTGGGGTGACTGGAAAAAAAGGAAAAATATGGAAAAAATGGGAAAAAACCGGAAAAAAGGATTTTTTCCGGCAATCTTTTTTTCCGGAAAAACCAACCCTAATGTGTTCTAAGATCAAGTTATTGTTGTTATTGTCAGCTTTAGAAGGCTGTATGAGGCACTTCAACCATCTAAGGTCCAGCACACGTCTTCGTTCGCTAGCCACCAGCACATCATTCAGAAAAGCCGGAATAGACTATGTAGAATGAGGAGGGGCAAGCAACCACTCGGTAGCAAAGTTTAAGCACTTGTATGGCATCAGTGTAATTCGACGTGCCCGAACAGAGCCCATTTGCACCGTTGATCAGACGGGTGCCAGGGGACACCTGTGGTGATCTCCATTTGGGGGTCCGTGTCCGTCGCATTTCCCACGAAGGTGGCATCTAAGTCCCAGCAAAGATCAAGTCATTTGGTTCACTCTTCATTTTTGACATTTTAAAAATAACACCTACTGTTGGCCCAGCCATCCAAAAATTATCAAAGTTCGAACCGATGTAACTTTAGACTGGATTCGGGGGCGGATCAAGGGGGGGCGGAGGGGGGCCTCCGTCGCGATTCGAAGGGAGGAAAAATTAAGGAGAGAAAGAGGAAAAAAGAGCAAAACCAAAAATTTTCGCGCCTTCGGCGCGAATTTTCTACTTTTTAACCGCATATTTATTACATTTATGAAGAAAAAGCTTAAAATGCATTCGATTTTTTGGAGAAAATTACCATTTTTGCGTAAAAATGTCAAGAATTTTAAAACATTTTCTCAGTTCTTCAGTATGAAAAGAATTAAAGATCCGAAGACAGATTTTATTGCAAAAACAAAAAATTTCTTCGACTTCTGGGAGGCTCAGCCCACCAGACCCCCGACGAAAAAGTTTAACCGCCCCCCGTCACTAAATCCTGGATCCGCCAGTGACTGGATTGGTCTAAAAAGTTTTGCAAATATCTGCAGTGATGACAAGTCCGCTTGTCCACCCCAAGTCCATTTTCTCGCGTGACTATTGCTGTTGTATAAGCTTTGCTGTAGCTAATTTCTAAATGGGAACTGATCAGAAAAAGTGTTCCCTGTACATCGGAGGCCTGTCTGAAGAAGTTGACGAAAAAGTCCTCCATGCGGCATTTATTTGCTTTGGTGATATTGTTGATATACAACTGCCCTTGGATTATGAAACTCAGAAACACCGCGGATTTGGTAGGTAGCGTGCATGTAAATTCTTGTCTTTCGTATTAGTGATGGGCACTGGATATCCGGATATCCGGATATCCGTGTACATTTTAGTCAACACAATGAAAAATTAGCAAATTTTTGACAAAAATTTTAAAATATTTTTCAAAATTCCTCTGAAAATATTTTTGAAACAAAGGTTGCGGCATGGTTGCATGATAGACATTCACAGCCAGCCGAAAAATTGACAAAAAAATGAAAATTTAATTGCAAAATCGAAAAATTTCCTTGAAGTTAAGTTTGGAATAGGCGGATAACCGGATATCCGGATATCCGTTAACACAAAATAGGCGGATATCTCCGGATATGAAAAAATATCCGGTGCCCATCACTATTTCGTATATACTATGATGTTCCTATTTATTTGTTAGTGGTTAGGCCCCATAAGATCAGTTGTAAATAAAAATCTATCCAATAAAATTTTCTACTCTAGCCAGCTTCAGAAACTTCTGTCTTGGTTGTAGTTACATCTTTATCGTATGGGTTGCGGCACAAAAACGGCACATATTATCCTCTTTTGTGCGAAACAGTTCTGTTACTTATGTATATATATATATATATATACGTATATATCATAGGGGTCGCGGCAGCGACCCCTATAATATGTGTGAAAAGTGGCTGGAGACAGTGTAAAATAAGCTGCGCAGAAGCTGCGCAAAATCCTGCGCAGATCCTGCGCAGATTTCATGCGCAAATTGTAGAGCACATCGAGTTTAGTATGTCTGTGAAGTTTCAGCCCCGTATCACTTACCGTTAAAAAGTTGCGCTCCGGACCGGTTATGGCGGCGATGTTTTTTTTTTTTCCGGTTTCTCCTATTTGATGGTTGTATTGTACATAATGTTCGCCGCTTTCACGTGATCTGCAGCGGTGGGCCAACCTAAAGGGCTATAGGGTCTAGTAGTACCCTCTAAAGAATTTAAGAATCGCAACTTTTTTTGCGCCGCAGCTGCGCCACAGCGCCGCAGTGGCGCCGCAAAGTCGGCTCATAGCGAAAAGTGACCATTTTTGTGGTCGTCGCTCAGGTCGAACGTTACGAGCTGGAGCTGATTTCTTTTTATATTCAGAAATTACATATATTGAACTAACTAACGGTCCAGGTTGCGTTTCTCTGTCACTTCCCTAGCGACCACGGTGGCCCGTCAAAAATGGCGAAAATTTGGAAAAATGAAAAATCGAAATTTCTCGCTATCTATTCAACTTTGAAAGCTCAAATCTTCCATACAATGGTTTTCTGGCACGGAGAATCGATTCCCGCAGTCAGTTTTACCGTCAGACCCACCCATCTTGCTGGACTGGCTCCACTTTGCCGTCGGAAGGGTCAAGTCGGAAACCGCTTCCTGGAGGTCCGTAGTAGGCTTTGCCTGGCCTCTCAAAACTTTGTCTATAGGGGTTTTCTGGTGTGCCCAGCTTATTCCCGGTATCCTTTTTGCCGTCCGACGTACCTATGTTGCTGGGCTGGTTCTACTTTGCCGTCTGGAGGGTCAAGTCGGGAACCGCTTCCTGGAGGTCCATAGTAGGCTTTACCTGGCCTCTCAAAACTTTGTCTATAGGGGTTTTCTGGTGCGCCCAGCTCATTCCCGGTATCTGTTTTGCCGTCCGACGTACCTATTTTGCTGGGCTGGTTCTACTTTGCCGTTTGAAGGGTCAGTCGGGTGGGAGGGTCAAATGGTCGAAAATAAAGTTTCTCAAAAGTGGTCAAATTTGGTATCAAATGAAAGCCCTAAGTGAGCTGAGCAACTTTTGTCATAGAACTGCGTACAAAAAGTGGCTGTAGAGTGCTGTGGTGGGGGTGGGTGGGGACTTAGGCGATTTTGGGTCAAAAATAAAATTTTTCAAAAGTGGACAAATTTGGTACCAAATGAAAGCCCTAAGCTAGCTGAGCAACTTTTGTCATAGAACTGCATGCTCAAAGTGGCTGTAGAGTGCTGTGGTCGGGTGGGGTGGGGTGGGGACTTAGGCGATTTTGGGTCAAAAATAAAATTTTTTCAAAAGCCGTCAAATTTGTGTCAAATTAAAGTTCTAAGCGAACGGAAGAACTTTCGCCATGGAACCATCCACCAAAAGTTGCTGTGTCGGATTTATGCCTTTACTTTCACAACCGGAATTTAAATTATAGACATAGGCCCAGCACACATATTATCCTCTTTTGTGCGGAGCATTTTTGTTACTTGTATATATATATATAATTAACAACTATTAGTTAGCTAATGAATTAAGTAATTAATATTCTTACTACACACACCTCCGTAGTATGACAATGAGTATATATCTAATCTATTTATAGACGGAATATTATTATACTCTGTAGCTAGACATGTATCTTCTACTGCAAGCAGGACTTTGTGAAGTTATTTTCTGCTGTTGTAGTTTCTGATTTAGGACTCTTATCTATTTTCATGTAGTCAAGTTGACTAAGTAACTACACTAAATTAGCTCAATCTACTACGAGCGAGCAGAAACCGAGTTATACAAAGCCTTGTCTACACAATTACTAGATCAAACTAGCTGAAAAATAATAAGGAAAACCCCCCACTAGCGCGCGTAAAGGCCATACAAGGCATGAAACAAGGACACGACACGCCTTTGGACAATGTGGAACGGTAAAATAGCAAAAAAAACCGAATCAACTTATTAAGTAGTCATAGATAATGTAAATAGGCAAGGCATTTTACAGGGTGAGGGCCAACGCCCCCCCTAAGAAATTTAGCTCCCCCAAAAATGCCTTGCCTCGAAATCGCCTGCTCGCGGGATACTTGGTTCCCCCCGCCGAAATTTTTCGGATGCCCAAATGTTTGCCAAAAATAGGCTAATTTTAAAATATTTTCCGGCATGCCGGGGATTTTTTCGTAAAATGGCTATTTCAAGCCAAGCAGCATATTTGAGAACCTTTTGCATTTCTACCTGCAAAACACCAATTTGGCAGCCTCCCCCCCCCAAGAAAAGTTCTCCCTAAAAATAAATCCTTAAAAATACCCTGCATATATATTGTACGTAAGTAGGGTCTGAAGCATAGGTTAACACGAGGGAGGGTATGGGGGATCCAGGCCCTCCCCAACCCGGACAAGGTACAAGCCCTACCGAAGGCTGGGGCCAAGGGTAAGGAAAAATTTGGCAACGGGTTTACCAGAAATGGCCGGAAAAGATAGGTTTTCGCACCAAAATTCTAAACAATTTCCGGATTCGCCGTAACTTTTTACTGAAATTTCCGATTCTTTCCAAAAAAATCGATCAAAATTTTGAAATTTTTTTAAAAATCGGCAGTTTTCTTCAAATTCTTTAAAAATTTTGAATTTATAATTTACTATAAGCGTTAATTTATGCTTATGGTACAAGCACCCCCCTCGAAAATTCAGTTTCAAGGTACAAGCACCCTCAGAATTTTCTTGGGACAAGCACTCCCCCAGGATCCGACTCTATGTTAATGTATGGTCTCAAGCACACCAAAATGGCTTCGCTAACGCTATACAACAATTCATCAACAACAGAAAAGTTAGCGCCCTGTAAAAGTCAAATCACAGTTAGTTATCTTCTCTTACCTCATCGGATAACTTTGTCTGAGACTCCTGAACCTGCGCTTTGTAGGCTTCAAGCTGAGTCTTTAGAGCACTGTTCTTGCGAACTTCCTGGAACGTAAGAAAAAAGCAAAAACAGACAAAATGAAACATTTATATACGTAGGATTAAAAACGTATATATATACATTTTTTGTGTATGTGAATAAATATATATATACCGATTGATCCAAAACCTCAAAAAACTCACTTCCTTTAGTTTCACTATTTATATATTTAACCATTTACATATTTATACAATTTTACTAGTTACATATTCACACTATTTTATATACGTACTGCTTATATATCTTCCTGCATCCTATATAAATTTTCACATGGCATCAAAAACGTATCCATATTATATAATTTCTACATTCACCGATGTGTTCTACTGCATAATACGTATAGACATATAAGCTACGTAAACAAAGCTGCCTATATACTTTTTCGAAACCGCAAAACTACGGAAAAAATTTCACTAAATTTTAAATCGGTCGGCACTGGGGCCGGGTCCAGTAACCCTAACGCCTATCCATGGTACAGGTTTTTCTCTAAAGCTTAAAATCGAAAACAATCTTGTCTTTTGTAGCACACAATTCGCTTTAGCCGACAACAGGCAAAGCTTTATCCTAAAAGACACTTAATAGGAAACTCTCAAAATCTCCGTGTAATCTTGCTACAGGCTCCCCGGCAGGCTACAGGTTGCGGGTGACACAGATACCTAAACCGCTTAAGTGCTACTTAACTACATATTACAAAAATTCTAAAGCCTCTGTTTGACACACAAAAACCGCGCGAAATCGCTGTTTATGAACCCACTTGTCACACTTGAGTGTCAGAAAACGTCTAGCTTAACATACGTAGAAGATCTGTGTATGTATATATATATATATATATATATATATATATATATATATATATATATATATATATATATATATATATATATATAAGACAGAACTGTACTGCTTAGCAAAACGAAGCTCTGAAAGCTGAAGCTAAGCCTCTTTGGAACATAAAATATATACTTATTAACATTAATGACAAAAACGCAAAAACTCGTACGTAGATAAAGATCTATAGCCGTATTGTACAACAAGAATTTCATAGTGTCTTGTTATGTCGCTAAGAATCTAGGCAAGAATAAGTCCTAAGTCACTTATTAATCATATCATTAAATTCAGCTAGTTTTGGTAACACACAATTTAACATACTAAAGTAATAGATATAGGATATTTTCTTTAACCTTGTTTTCATTTTCAGTTTAGTGATATTATCATAGGGGTCGCGGCAGCGACCCCTATAATATGTGTGAAAAGTGGCTGGAGACAGTGTAAAATAAGCTGCGCAGAAGCTGCGCAAAATCCTGCGCAGATCCTGCGCAGATTTCATGCGCAAATTGTAGAGCACATCGAGTTTAGTATGTCTGTGAAGTTTCAGCCCCGTATCACTTACCGTTAAAAAGTTGCGCCCCGGACCGGTTATGGCGGCGATGTTTTTTTTTTTCCGGTTTCTCCTATTTGATGGTTGTATTGTACATAATGTTCGCCGCTTTCACGTGATCTGCAGCGGTGGGCCAACCTAAAGGGCTATGGGGTCTAGTAGTACCCTCTAAAGAATTTAAGAATCACAACTTTTTTTGCGCCGCAGCTGCGCCACAGCGCCGCAGTGGCGCCGCAAAGTCGGCTCATAGCGAAAAGTGACCATTTTTGTGGTCGTCGCTCTGGTCGAACGTTACGAGCTGGAGCTGATTTCTTTTTATATTCAGAAATTACATATATTGAACTAACTAACGGTCCAGGTTGCGTTTCTCTATCACTTCCCTAGCGACCACAGTGGCCCGTCAAAGATGGCGAAAATTCGAAAAATGAAAAATCGAAATTTCTCGCTATCTATTTAACTTTGAACGCTCAAATCTTCCATACCATGGTTTTCTGGCACGGAGAATCGATTCCCGCAGTCAGTTTTACCGTCAGACCCACCCATCTTGCTGGGCTGGTTCCACTTTGCCGTCGGGAGGGTCAACTCGGAAACCGCTTCCTGGAGGTCCATAGTAGGCTTTACCTGGCCTCTCAAAACTTTGTCTATAGGGGTTTTCTGGTGCGCCCAGCTCATTCCCGGTGTCCTTTTTGCCGTAGGACTCATCCATCTTGCTGTGCTGGTTCCACTTTGCCGTCTGGAGGGTCATGTCGGAAACCGCTTCCTGGAGGTCCATAGTAGGCTCTACCTGGCCTCTCAAAACTTTGTCTATAGGGGTTTTCTGGTGTGCCCAGCTCATTCCCGGTATCCGTTTTGCCGTCCGACGTACCTATTTTGCTGGGCTGGTTCCACTTTGCCGTTTGAAGGGTCAGTCGGGTGGGGGGTCAAGTGGTCGAACAATAAAATTTTTCAAAAGTGGTCAAATTTGGTACCAAATGAAAGCCCTAAGCGAGCTGAGCAACTTTTGTCATAGAACTGCATGCTCAAAGTGGCTGTAGAGTGCTGTGGTGGGGTGGGGTGGGGACTTAGGCGATTTTCGGTCAAAAATGAAAGTTTTCAAAAGTGGTCAAATTTGGTACCAAATGAAAGCCCTAAGCGAGCTGAGCAAGTTTTGTCATAGAACTGCATGCTCAAAGTGGCTGTAGAGTGCTGTGGTGGGGTGGGGTGGGGACTTAGGCGATTTTCGGTCAAAAATGAAAGTTTTCAAAAGTGGTCAAATTTGGTACCAAATGAAAGCCCTAAGCGAGCTGAGCAACTTTTGTCATAGAACTGCATGCTCAAAGTGCCTGTAGAGTGCTGTGGTGGGGTGGGGTGGGGACTTAGGCGATTTTGGGTCAAAAATAAAATTTTTCAAAAGTGGTCAAATTTGGTATCAAATGAAAGCCCTAAGTGAGCTGAGCAACTTTTGACATGGAACCATCCACCAATATTTACTGTGCCAAATAACGTCACGTGCCCATGAAACTTTTGTCTTTACTTCTTCAACCGGAATTTAAAGGATATATATACCTATTTATATTTATAATATATTTAAAGGATATTTAAAGTATATATATATATATATACGATACAGCCAACACACACATATTATCCTCTTTTGTGCGGAGCATTTTTGTTACTTGTCTGTATATTTCTCATTTATCTAACCAATAAAATTTGCAGATCTTTTTATCTATTTGTTTCCCTTTTTGCTCATTTACCTTAAAGAAATAATGAAAAACCCCTGCCTGCAATCACTAAGGCACAGCCTTGTTCCGAAATAGGAGAGAGTGTCTTGTATTGTATCCTTCGTGGATCTGCCTACTAGCCCTCGTTTAGTTAGTTTTCTGGATTTGTACGCATTTAGTACTTACATATATACGTATATGACTTATGTGACATTTTAATTTTCCAGGTTTCATCCAATTCGAGCTGCCTGAGGACGCAGCGGCCGCAGCCGACAACATGGACGAATCCGAACTGTTCGGTCGCACGATCCGAGTGAATCCGGCAAAACCGCCCAAACCGGTCCGCGGATCCTCCCGGCCCATCTGGGCCGATGAAGACTGGCTGGCCAAGTACGCGGCCCGCCCCGAAGGAGAACGTTCTGACGACGACAGCGATACGGAGGCCGGCGGAGAGAATAAAGAATCTGAAGAAGGACGGCCGCAAAAGGCTCAGATCTCCTCAGATAAGGTTGCCTCCTCCAAAAAATCTGATGCCCAATCCCTGCCCCAAGTCTATATGGACGTTAAAATTGGCATTCGAAGTATCGGTCGTATTGTGATCGAACTGTGCTCAGATGTGGTGCCGCGAACGGCGGAAAATTTCCGCGCCCTCTGTACAGGGGAGAAGGGTATGGGATTTAAGGGTTCGGTATTTCATCGCATTATCCCGGACTTTATGGTTCAGGGTGGCGACTTTACCAAGGGTAATGGGACCGGCGGTAAGTCCATCTACGGCTCAAAGTTTGAGGATGAAAATTTTACCCTGAAACACACCGGTCCAGGCACGCTTTCGATGGCCAATTCCGGGCCCAATACCAATGGATCTCAATTTTTTATTACTTGTGCGAAGACAGACTGGCTTGATGGGAAGCATGTGGTCTTTGGACGGGTCGTGGACGGTATGACAGTCGTACGACAGATAGAACGGGTGGGATCCAACACCGGGAAGCCGAGTATGAAAGTGACCATCTCTGACTGTGGTGAACTGTCCTGATTTGTTGTTGTTTGTTTGCTGTTTTTTTAAGTAAATTGTTTTTGTTTCCAGAGTTGTTGACTGTTGGTTTTCTAATTGTTATGCCTAAGATTCAATCTTTTATGCTGATTGTACATATCGTCACTGTTTGATAATTAATTTTGTGAAAGCAGAAGTGGCTCAGGAAAAGTAATTCAAATGTTAGCTTTACCTAACCACACTAGCGTAGCCAGAAAAATTTTTTCGAGGTGTCTGGGGGGCGTAGCTCCCCCCTCCAGAAGCTGAGAATTTTTTGTTTCGTGACCTTGAAATTTTTACAGAGCATTCTTTGCAATACAAAATACTTAAGGCCCAGCACGTGTGCATGCACCCGAATGACGCAGAAGATGGTCAAAATCCATCAAGTAGGGTATTTGGAACTCATTTCGCGGTGCGCAACCCTTATTATGACGGTCTGATTACACTTATTTCAAGCCGAAAGCGCGAAAATTTTTTGAAAAATGGGCGTTTTGCACATGGCAGAGAAAAAATTCCAGGGGGATCCACAATTTCGGGAGGGCTTCCCTCTCCCCTGGCTACGAGCCTGCCTGACCATAAGATAAAATTTTGCTTTTGCCTAATTAATATTCTCCTGTAGACGTGAAGCTGGACAGACACATTGCAGGAATTTACTAGCCAGTGGTTTGATCTGGCTTACTTTTAGGCAAAGTTTGAAATGGAAGGGGGATTCAGAGATGCCTAGATCGAAGGCGGTTGCTAATTTAGACGGGGTGGAGGTGCAAGTTTTTTTTGAAAAATTTTCGAACCTCCACGTTTCTGGGCTTATTCTAGGGATTTTTTCTTGGGGGGGGGCTCCTTGGGGGGGCCCCCCAAAAGTCCGAGGGGCAAGGAATTTTTGGGAGGGGGCGAAAATTTTACGAAAAATATGCTAAAAATACTGCTATTTTTCTGGCATGCAGTGTAGAAGTTGATTTTTATCGCAAAAATTAGCAGATTTAGTGTTGAAAAGGGCAAAAATTGAGTAAAAATCTCTGGCGAAGCCGGAAAATTTTTGAAAATTTGGCCTTCTGAGCGAATTTTTCAGGGCAAAATTTGGTACCAAAAGGGGCACCCTTTGGTTTTGGGGGGGGGAAGGTCGTTTATGGGCCCCCCCCTCCACTGGAATAAGCCCAGGTGTGGTTGAAGGTTACATACAAATTATGGGTTTAAAGTAGCTGAAATTAGGGGATTTGAGTCAAAATCTAAAACATATCCTAAGCGTATCCTAAAACCTCCGGCGAAGTCTACAATGTTTTGATTATCGTGAAAATGGTACAGCATTTTGTTACTTTTGGTTTGTAGTTTGGGCTGCAGGAGAGCTCCTATCTCCTTATGAAGGCAGGTCTCCCCAGATGAATTAAACTTGACTGCGCAATAAATGACTTTATTTGGCCCACCTCAACTAGCGGTATTATACGGGACAAGGGAACTTCGGCATAAGGCTGAGTGAGTAGTATAAGTTTTGGGTACTTCTTGACAAGCGTAAACGTTAAATCCCGACTCCCCCTAATTTTTCAGATGTGTGTCCTTAGGTAGGTTTTTGTGAATATGACTGAGGTCTTGTTGTTGGCCGCTGCGAATTTCCTAACACCAATATATATTCAATCAAACTTGTCATTTGCTAGTGGCGCAATTAACCAGATTTATGCATAATATGTCATTTCAATTATAGTTTCTGCCAATTGGCTAAAACTGCGGTCTATTAATTAGAAGTGTCCGAATCCGAAACATTGGGTATTTGAGAATATGAGAATAGTCGGATGTGCATGTGTTTGACACCCTTAATGCCATTTTATTTAATCTAAGTGTTTCCCCCACTACGGGTTCATTTGAAATATCTCTCTGTAAAAGGAAACCACCTACGTATATATAGCTTTAATCTCAGGTTTAATGTTTCTATTTGGTAGGAAGAGGAATTTCTGATCTATTTGTAAGTCCTAAATCCTAATATTGAATTTTAATAGTAGCACACTCTTCGTGTTCCATCGGTTTCCATATTATGACTGTTGTAGGTATGTGTTAGATTTTGCATAACAGGTTGTGTAATATTACATTCTATGTGCAAACGTGCGCCAACTTAGCTTGAAACTAGTGAGTGGTTCAAGTTTGATTGAGCTTTGAGAGGACTCTCCCGTTTAGCTCAGTCAAAAATATTTTCGATTATTTCCCATTCGAAACGAAGAGGGGGGGCGGCAGCTAGTAGAAGCCTAAAGATCCTAGCTGATCTTGGATATTGCTGCAGGCTCCATTTTCCCTCTAGAACCCGAACTGGGATGGGACATTAGATTACCAGGGAAGTAGTGTAATCACAGTAAAGATTTTTAAAGTTAAGCTTTTTGAAACTGTTATTACAAATATTTGTCCTCTTTTTTCAGCCTACAGTAAATACATTATTCGGTTGGTTTGTTGTCTGTCTTTATCTAGTTACTGAAATGATTCTGTAACCCCTGAAACGAGCTTGCTTCTGCTACTTCATCTTGTCATGGCTTCGGTGGTTCGTGTGGCCAAAAAGGCCAGTAAAACGGCACCCAAGGTCATCCATCCGCCCTATGTTCGAGTCCACATCAAGGCGGGTATGGCCTCCCCCGCCCCACCCCTGGGGCCACAGTTGGGCCAACGTGGCATAAATGTGGCTCAGTTTTGTGAGGTGTTCAATCAGCGAACGGACCAGTTTGAGACTGGGACGCCCATCCCCTGCTGGATCACAATTAACCCTGATCGTTCCTTTAAACTGGATATCAGTCATCCTCCAATACCGTGGTAGGGATATATATACTGTAGATTTGCTCTGATTTTTGAGGAGGAGAGAACAGTATTGCATAGGGGGTTACCTAGTTGTGATTTTGGACGCGCTCAACTGTTACAGACTTGTTAAAATTGCTGCTGTATGAAATCCTTGTACGTAAATGTAAGAAGTATTAGTCTTTGTGTTAGGGATTTTGTGTCGGAAGAGGGCTGGTCCAGAGGTAGTGTTTTTGGTAAAGAGGGCCTCAAAAGTAGGCATTTTTAGTGTTGTTTAGCCTGAACGAAACGAAAGCTTTCTGAAAGACACCTGTATTTTGGCTAAAACCAGACATTTTCAGATAAAAACCTCTGGCGAGCAGCTGGAAATGTTTTAAAAATCAGCCTAGTTTTAGCCAAAATTTTAGGCGCCTGCGGGGATCGTGCCAGCGAGCCCAAAGTCCCAGAGTGAGCTGTTTCTGAAGGAAGGCGGTTTGGGGGGGGGGTCTATTTCGCTCTGGGTTACTTGAAGCTTCCCCTGTAAGCATGCCCTGAGTATTTGGTCGTTTTGGTTTAGCATTTAGGCTTGCAATTCTGTGCACCGAAATAAAACTTGTTCTATATATCCAGAGTTCAAACAAGTTGCTATTAGTTTCTTTATATTTTCTAACATGTATTTGTTGAATTGTTGACGAAAATAATATTCAATGTTATGAAAGAAAGTTTAGTAAAGGTACCGATTGGAGGACACGTTTATTGTTATATAATATGCTTCCTGTCTCCATGGTATTTTTAGGGATTTTGTTCCGGAAGGGGGCGGGACGGAGGAGAATTTTCGGGGGCATTTTGCAATAATGAGCTAAAAATGGTATCTGTTGGTGTATTTTGCATGTGGAAACGCAAAAAGTTACCAAAATGCTTGGATTTAGGCTAAGAATAGCAGTTTTCACAAAAACGTTTTCGGCGAAGCCGGGAAAGTTTTGGAAATTCGCCCCATTTTTGGTGAAAATTCGGCATTCAAAACATCCAGCTGGGCGATTTTTGGGGGGGGGAGGTCAACCCCTGTAAAAAATACCCTGGTTTCTATGTATACGTCTTTTGCTTCAAACTTAGTTTTGGGCGATTTGAATTTGTTTAGGCTTATTCTGAGGGCTGCGGGTATTGCCCGTGGCGCAATGAATCCGCGACGAGAGATTGCTGGAAAGCTGTCGGTCAAGCATGTCTATGAGATTGCCAAATTGAAGTCGGAAGATGAAATCTATACTGGCATGGATCTGGACAAAATATGTACGTAACGCAGATGAGGAGCCTTTTCGGGGGGGGGGTCCGTACTTCCCTGTAGATTTGGGCATTTTTTCTAAAATTTAGGTCGGGACCCTGTTGTTGTGTTTGACCCCGCCCCCCTCCTTTTTCAAAATCCTGGATACGCCTCTGATCAGTGGTTAATTATTCTGCACGTTATTTTGCTTTGTTTGTCTAGGACGGGAATTCAGCAGCTAACCGTTTGTTAAATTAGGGGGGTATGGGGAGGGGGGGAGGTTTGGGGGGTCTGGGAGTTTATTGCTAAAAATGTGCCAAAATGCCCTACTTTTTGGAATCACTCAGAGGTATATGCAGGATTCCTTGGTATATTGTTGGTAAACCATTGAATGAGCTAAAATCCCTTGCAGTTAGTTCATAGCTAGAAATCACGATTCAATGGAGGATAATTTCCCCGTCCTCCCTGTTGTATTGCTGTAGAGACCATGGTTAATACAGAGTCTGAAGAAAAGCACTTTTTACTATCGGAATACGGACCTACCCTGTCGAGCGCTTTGCAGTTTCTGTGTGTTGTGAAATCTTTTACTGCTACAATAGTGCGGTTGTAAATAAATTTTTGTAAGAAATAGTTTGCATTACTATAACTAGGTAACTGTTAAGTTAACTGACTAGGTAACTGACTAGTTAACCTTATGG
Source organism: Trissonchulus latispiculum (assembly GCA_030248195.1). NCBI lineage: Eukaryota > Metazoa > Nematoda > Enoplea > Enoplida > Ironidae > Trissonchulus > Trissonchulus latispiculum. Next base: position 14,026 of record JASAND010028851.1, read on the forward strand.
GGCCCAGTTTCCTTGCTAACACTTTGCACTTTCGGCCGGTTAATGATCCATTGTGATGTCTGATGCAGCAAACGAACCAACAAACTGGCTGGCACTGAGTTTAGTTAGCACTACCTAATACTAGTGCATCAGAGCTGTTCCATGTTATCAGCTCCTGAGTCATGGTATATACTTGTTCTGCTCCCTGATGCAGGCTGTTTTCAAATTTGGACCTGTGCTTTTCAGTGACGTTTTTCTCAGAGAAAGTGTGCGAAAACAGTAAAAACACAAAAAACCGTGCTGATGACTGCTGTCCTCACCATACGTGAGCTGGACTCTGGGGAGGGAGTTTCACCCCCTCTTCCCCCGGACATGAAGCTATTCTTCTCCCCCACCCATATTACGCGGATCCGGGTTTTTGGGCAAAATTTCGAAATTTATAACCGAAAAATCCGGTTTTCGGGGGCTCCAGTTCCGCCTATTGCCTAGATTATTCTTCAGCTTGTGCACATTTCTGTGCTTCTTCCGCCTTCCGTAAATAGTTGTCTGTTTTCGAGCTTCAGGGTGCAAAGACATCAACATGCTTTCTTCTGTAGAAATTCACATTTGTTGCAAGTTTGACCGTCAGCGCACAGAGCATGTAGCGCTAACTAATAACTGACAATGTAATAGGTTTTTGTCACTCTTTTCATCTCTCCTATATATACTGTACTGTTGATACAGGCTGCATTTTAAAAGTAGTACTGCGCTCCAAATCATATTTCATATTGTTTCCTTTCAAAGACGGCAATTTCTCAATCAGTCTACAGTCAATTACGTAATCCTAAATCTATCTAGCTTTGTGTTTGTGTGTGTCTTCTTTGTCTATTTTAGGTCGGAGGGTTATCTCCTTCTGTCATCAGTGTGGGATTGAGATCACCAAGGAGGATCTGGACCCCGTAGAGTATGCCAAATTTTTGGACGAACGCCGGACCATTGTGAAGGATCAGTTGCAGGAAATCCAGCAGCTCAAGGCGGCCAAATTGACTAGAGTTATCTGAGAAAGGGAGGACAGTTTCCTGTCCCATAATTACTGTAAATGGTTCCGCTCTGTGACGTGTACAGTTTTCCATCATCACGTCATCCGTTGATGTTTGTTATTGTATGTAAACTCCGAGTGGTTGTTCCTTCAGCACGTGATGCCGCGAGACTGCGCCAACCTGGCTCGGAACTGCCTGGTGCCCCCCTTTTTGTGGTCAGTAGTTCTGAACTGTACTGTTCTATTGTTCACTCTTAAAAAGACTCCTGTAGAACGCACTCATTTATTAAATCAAACTCAACAGCAACAACAATAAACCTTCCAATTCAAGGATTCTTGTAGTTTCCTGCTAAAACGCTCCTTTGCGATCAGTCACTAGCGGAGATTCTTGTATTCTCCACAAAAGTTACTTTTGTATTTCTGCCGGCTTCTCGAATAGTAAAAATTACCGGAGTTTGCTGTACTGAATACTAATGAACCTCTACTCTTACAGAAGTTTTCTGTAGAAAGTACTAAAGAAACCTGTAGTTTTTACAAGACAAGACCTGTAGTTTTCACTGGTTCAACCTGTACATGGAAAAAGGGAGCAGGTGTGGGGGGGGGACGGCCGCTGCCAAAATATTTTCGGCAGGGAGCGGCCGTTACAAAAGTATCACCCACGGGGTGTTGGAAGACTGAAAATCTGAAAAAATTCCAAACATTGCAGTCTTCAAAAACTATGATCACTGTCGTCCTTATACATTCAGTTTCCGTTACCAGCGTCTCGAGTTCTAACCTGTAGAGAGTAAACCTGTGAACCAGTGAAAACCATGTATTATATACAGGTTTTTTCTGTAATGAATATTAGTCTAACTTGTACTCCATTGTACCAAAGTATCTCCGGTAAATACTACCAAGCAGGGTTTTTTGGTTTTCGGATTTGCGTCAACCCTGCGTCCCGCTAAGTTTAGTTGCGTCCCGTTAAAAATTTTGCGTCCAGGCAGAAATCTTGTTTTAGCGTGTTTTTAGTGCAAAAATTGTTTTATTTATAAAAATTTCAATAATTTCTTTAGTGCAAAGCTATTTAGACTATTTAGAAAGCTGATGCTGCTTAACGGTAATGCACGATTACAGGACTACCTACCAAGAATATAGATGCGTCCAACATACACGACGGGGGGTCTGGGGGCGGAGCCCCCAGAAGTTGAAGAATTTTTTGAAATTACAGAATAATCCGTAATGGAAATGTTTAAAAAGATTTTATTTGGCGTCTGTTGCAGAACTTAGTAATTTTCGATATAATTGACACACATTATTCCGATATTTCAATGTTAGTTAAACTAATTAAAGTATTAAAAATTTATGAAATATTTAGGAATATCATTGAGAAGAAAGGTAGCAAACATTAAAACATACATTCGGTTTCGCAAACTTTGACAACTGGTGATCCTTAATAGCAGGATTATTGCAAATGAGCACCGGGGGGTCTGGGGGGCGGAGCCCCCAGAAGTTGGAGATTTTTCGAAAATACGAATTAAATCCGTTGTGGAAATGTTTAAAAAGATTATTTGGCAACTGTTACATCTATTCTAACTAAAGCTCCTAACGCTAATGCATTTTTTGTGTTAATTGCATCTGTGAATTCTTGAATTTTGAATAAACTCAGTATAAAGTCAATAGAGAAGCGTGTATGCCCCAGGCAGCGTTATTCAACTGCAAAACAGTGAAGCATTTGTAAATACTATTAACGTTAGTTACAATAAATGGATAGTGAATTGCTCGTACATAGGTCTTTTGTATTTGAAAATTTCAGAAAAATGGTAATCTTGCATTATTTTAAGTTGCCATTTGTGTATTTTTTGCGAAAAACTTTTTTTAGAAGAACCAAAAAATTTGGATATTCTGCTTGTGCTAACAGTTACAAATTTTGTTAATTTCGGGGTTTTACTTTAGTACTAATCTTGATCCTGCCTGACCTGTTGAATGAGAACAATATAAATGTATAAATATATATAAATGTATATAAATGCACCTAGTAATCTCTATGTATTTATTGACGTGAAATTCCTGAGTTCGAAAAAATCTGATATATATGGATGCAGGTGGACAACAACTTAACAAATAACATTGAGTAACATTGAGACATGACCTTGCACCTTGGCATTCCATGACAAAGTGGGAAACACCGGGGGTCTGGTGGCGGAGCCCCCAGGACCCGAAGAAATTTTTGGAAAAAACGGAAAAATTGGTACTGGAAACATTTAAAGTTTTTACTCTTACAAAAGTGAATTTTCTCCCGAAATAATGTTGCGTCTAGCTTGCGTCCCGCTAAAATTTCATTGCGTCCAGATAAGAAACTTTGCGTCCAGACGCACATCTGGACGCAAAAAAACCCTGCTACCAAGGATGTCCAGTAGTAATTACAGGACGTAACCTGTAGTTTCTACAAAAGCTTTTGTATTTATTATTTACAATATCGAGGCCTGTAGTTTCTGCTGAAACTTTTCTAAGAGTGTATGATTTCGCATTTGACTGTTTCCAGGTGTTTGTTGTTTTGATCAGTAAAGTTTATTTCTGACCGTGTTGAAGTAAATTGCGTTTTGTGGTGTTTAGTTTTGGAATTTATTTAGTATTTAATGTAGCTGCTGCGAGGTAGATGTTAGTTCGCTTTAGCAGTTTTCAGGCATGTGAGGACTGTCGAGTAAGATTATGTATGCTGATCCTTAAGTTTCGTATTTTGAATGAGCAAAGCTAACATTAATCCAGTGATTTTGTGAAGGATGTTTACGTTCCGTCATTCTAATAATGGGTTAAAGTCGTTAACGTTCCAGAAAGAGGCTCATACTTTCCACCAGACTTAGTCTACTGCTCGCAAGAGTGCAGCCGCCATGAGTTAGAGGAGTAATAACCTTAGAAGTTAGAAGTATCCATTATTGGATTCGAGAGGCTTGGATCCCTCCCCTATAGGTCCAGTGATACGTGGGGGCCATAACCTTGGCTTAGTCGCTAACCAGAGTTAGCTTAGGTGTGTTGAACACAACTTCAACCCTAGCTTAGTGACTTGGATTGACCGAATTACGTTGGCCAGTTGTGTTGTTGAGAGGCCGATAATAAGTTTTTACTATATTCGGTAGGGTTTGCTAAATTACTACATAATATATGATTTCTAGTTTTACCGCTTATTATTTACAACATCTTGTCACGTATTGGCCTGGTTCAGTCGGCCAACCGGCTATTTCGTGTTGCATTCGGCTGGACTGGCTTTTTCTCTGGACAGGCAGCCGGCTAATCGGTTTGACATCGGCCAGCCAATTGACCGTTGGACTTTGCATAAGCCATTTGCTGCAGTTTAGGGATGTGCTGAAAATTCTTCCCAAAAATCCCATATACGAGATTAGGGAGGGGAGCACTTTGTCAAAAATCGATAGTTAAGGATTTAGCTCACTTGCATACGTAACTCTAATAACGTCCGGTTTTTGCCAACACGTGAGGGTATGTTACGTAACCCTCACGTGTTGGCAAAAACCGGACGTTATTAGAGTTTTTGAAGTCAAAATGTGACCGAGTAATTCACATGTAAAGCTGGAAAATTTGAAAATTCCAGTAATGAGCCCTTCAAAGTAAGGTGGAGAGCGAACGCGATCGTTAACAGGGTTGACTCACAGACAGCATTTTAGATCAATAGTTATATTAGAAAGTTGTTTCTCGTTCCATTAGCTATCGATTGATTCCCAATTTGGCTATATTTGAAGAAATTTAAAAATTCACATTTTCATCTATAAAGATCAAAGGTGCTGCCCCAGCTAACATGTTCAATATTGACGCATTTGTTTTGGCCACCTTATGTGGCAGACATGGATATATTAGTCAGCCAAGTTTGGTGATTTTTTACCACATAATGAGTGAGAAATTATCAAAAGAATGCGAAAATTATGAAATTGGCCATTTCTACCAAAATTTGCTGTTTTTGTGGCAAGTTTTTTGAGCTTACTATAGATGACAGAACTTTGCGGATACTTTAATGTGTAAGATTTGTTGTTATGTGTAGAGTGCAGCGATCTACCCGCCATTTCTGTAAGTTTTGTTAATCGTTCGAGACTAACAAAAGATTACTGTAGGTCCTGATTTTCAAGGTCCAAAAACGACTGATTTCACAAAATTCTGAATTTAAAAATTCGCGGAAAATCCGTCACTCAGCAGAATTGCAACAAAATAGCTGCACTCTTGAATGCGGTCTAATGTGTGTGTGCAAAGTTGTAGCGCTGTATCTTTCACACAGCGAAAAATTTTTCTGCCACAAAGTTTTTAACCTTACTTTTTCATTTTCCTGTGTTTAACACATGTCAAGGTCACCTTTGAACGGCTCAGAATGGTAGAAGCAATATTATACAAAACGCACTTGTCTTTTTCTGAGGATCCACGCGGATTTACAAGCTATGTGAAAATGAACAAGATCGGAGATGGCCGAAAAATTGGCAAAACAGTGTTAATATGTAGGTATGCTTTAAGGTTTTCTTGTAATTTTGCTTGTCCTGGCGTACCATTTTAACAATTCTTTGAACAAGCTTACAGGCTGCTTGTAGTATGTACTGCATTTCTTTGTAGTAATGTGGTTCTTCTGGGAAAGCGTATCAAAACAAACGCATATGTATATATATATATATATATATATATATATATATATATATATATATATATATATATATATATATATATATATATATATATATATATATGTATATATATGCTTTTAATTTTGAGCACATCTTGAGCCATTGGCTGACCCAATCCAGCTGTAATGGCCAGTAGTCGACCAAGCGAGATGTCTGGTAGCTGAGGGGCTGATACGGATGAAGTACGCACTTACTCGGTGGAACGGTAATGATTACATGGCCAAAAATCTGAAATGATGGAAACCGCCCAATATAGGTTTCATTTCAGAACTCTCGTTGAGTAGATAAAAAGTTGTAATACGCCAAGGCGCGAAAATTTGAGGTACTTGGCCTAGGAGGAGCCAACAGCGGCAAAATGCGGAAGCAATGTGCGAAAAATGAAAGTTGTCTGACCAAGTTCGTATTGGCCAACGTTGAAAACAGCAGACGGGTTGAGAAAAAGTTGTAAAATGTGCGCAGAAGCAGAAGCCTTGAAAATGTGAAGAACCTGAGTTGGGGACCCGTTTCTGAAATAAAAGTCACTCGGTGCAGCCATGTTTCAAAATGGGTCAAAACTGAAGCTTGAGGAAACGGCTTAATATCAGTATTGTTGGAAACCTCTCAGAGCTGAGAACAAGCTGTAATAGAGCCGAATCCGGAAAATGTTCGAAAATTGGGTTTTACATTGGATTATGTAAAAAAGCAGGTTTCTTATACATTCCTATGAAAGGTATCATGGATATCGCGGCAGCGACCCCTATAATATATGTGAAAAGTAGCTGGATACAGTGTAAAATAAGTTGCGCAATCTGGGTAGATCCTTCGCGATTTCATGCGCAAATTGTAGAGCATATCGAGTTTAGTATGTGTGCGAAGTTTGAGCCCTGTATCACTTACCGTTAAAAAGTTTCGCCCCGGATCGTTTATGTCGGCGATGTTTTTTTCGGTTTCTCCTGATGGTTGTATTGTACATAATGTTCGCCGCTTCCACGTGAACTGCAGCGGTGGGCCAACCTAAAGGGCTATAGGGTCTAGTAGTACCCTCTAAAGAATTTAAGAATCGCAACTTTTTTGCACCACAGCTGAGCCACAAACGTCGCATTGGCGCAGCAAAGTTGGCTCTGAGCGAAAAGGGACCATTCTTGTGGTCGCTGCGCCGCTCGAACGTTAAGAGCTGGAGCCGATTTCTTTTTATATTCAGAAGTAACTAACTAAGTAACATCGAACTAACTAAATAGCTAAATTTCGTTTCTCTATCACTTCCCAAAGCGACCACAGTGGCCCCTTAAAAATTGCGAAAATTCAAAAATTGAAAAATCGAAATTTATCGCTATTCATTCAGCTTAGAAAGCTCAAATCTTCCACACAAATGTTTTCAGGCACGAAGAATCGTTTCCCGTAAGCAGTTTTGCCGTTCGACCCACCCATATGGCTGGGCTGGTTCCACTTTGCCGTCGGGAGGGTCAAGTACAGACTTACAAGAACACCATTTAAGGTCAAAAATTAATTTTTTCAAAAGTGGTCAAATTTTTTATCAATGAAAGCCCTAAGTGAGCGGAGCAACTTTTGTCATAGAACTGCGTGCCTAAAGAAAAGCGTCCCGAAAGCCCGAACCGAACTGAATAACTTTTGCCATAGAATCACCCACCCAAACTTGCTGTGTCGGATTTATGTCTTTATATTCTCAACCGGAATTGATAGACATAGGCCCAACACACATATCCCCTTTTGTGCGGAGCATTTTTGTTACTTGTATAAAAAGAAAATCAGGACAGAAAAATCGGCAATCTGATTTCATTTGAAGCCGATCAGTATTAATAAAACAAAACTACAAAACTGAGCATTCCCCCAACGTCTGTTAGTCAAAAGCCATAAGCTGAAATACGTACGTATATCTACGTATGCATTAACTTTATAGTTTCTTTCACTTGCTTTACACAAGAAAAGTCCTATAAAAACCGTTTGCTCTTCAATAAAGGTTATGTCTATCCATGTTTTACATTCCTTTTTAGCCAATAATGTCATGTTTGTATTTATGGAGAATTTATTTTTGCCTGAATGCAGTGGCGTGGTTTGCTTATGCTTAGCTGAATTTACCCTTATTTCTTCAATCTTAAGATTGCGATTTCTGATTAGCAACAGCGGTACCTCAAAGAGACCGACTTCGGTAATGTTTTTTCGGAAATTATTCATCACCGGGTCGTTCTCTTTGACGAAACGCTGAAACGTTGATCTTGCGAATTTCCGGAATTTCGTTTTGAAACCCGGAAAGACTTCTCGGATTTTCTGCATTCGGATAGTAAGCATTCCGCGAAGTAAGCTGAGAACTCTAGGTTTACTTTTCGTTAATAAATTGCTTAGCCTCATTCTAATTTTTATTTATATAACTTTTCTATTTTATTTTTGCATTCTTTTTGCATATTTTATTTTTATATTTGTGGCAGAACATATTGCTATTATCATCTCCTAAATGATTAAAGTGGAAGCAGCCGGGTCAAGAAAGAGTATATAACTCAGAGTGGATGTCATGTGGTTCTTTGTTGTCTGCTGACTCAAAGCTATATACGTAATAATGTATACCTGCTTGCGTGCGCCCAAGCTGAGTTTGCGAGTTTAAACTGGCTGCACATCTAGCTAATTTCTTGCAACAACTGCGAGGGGGGTCTTGGACTTAACACACAGTTAAATCTTTAGCGAATAATATCATGAAAATGTTTTTGTTTTAGGTTTATGCCAGAGTGCGCTGCCTGCCAACTAAAGATTTGTTGAAATTCTGAAATTTTAAAATTTCAAATTTTTTAAAATTTATTTTCAGGTTTCCTCCCGCCCAGTTTTGAGGACCTGCGAAGACAATCGATGCAGAAAATTGAATGCCTTCAGGATTCGCTGGATGGCGTAGAAAAGAGTAAGAAAGTGAGACAGAAGCTTTCTCTTAGCTTTTGAGTTTTCAGTTTGTATTATGTCGACAAAGGCAACAGCTAAACCAACGGCTCGCCCTAAGGTAGGCTTTTTCTGCCTGCACTAATTTACTGGTCAATTTGCTACTGAGTGCCACACAAGTTGGTACTACCTTTCTCACTGGTTTTTGCACCACCCGACTTTAGCCTTCAAGTTTTGGTCTTTGTTTTGCTGCAATCTGGGTAGTTTTAAACTTACTGACTTAAGGTTGACGTTGACAAGTTTCCGTATAGTTGTTATATAATTAAATAATTTTCATAGAATGGTGAGTTAATTATGTACATAAACTTTGGTTCATGTATGGTCAACCCTTTATTTATTTTTACAGCCACCTCACCCCAGTCTTTTCGCTGGTTTATGGGTAGTGTCAACCTTTTATTTGGGAATAGGTGTCATGCATTAGCATTGGATAGTATTTTTAGGATTTTATTTCAACCTGTGTTGTATATGCTCGTGGTATATATTCAGCGATTGTCCAATTTGTTTCGGCACTATTATTTCGGACCTGAAGCATTACTGTCCACTTTTTCTTTCCTTTCTATTTTCTAAATTTCACAGCTCATTCATTTTTCCTAAATGCAAAGACATTTAGTTTTGAACTTGGTCTCAGTGGGAAAGCCGGGACTGTCTTTAAATTCAAATGCCATCGGCTGACCAGTCACTTATTTTTTGTGCGAATGGGTTGATTTTTGTTACTGTCTAGGGCGGCAAAAAGGGTGAACCAAAGGCAGCCAAAACAGCAGCAGAACCAGAAAAACCAGCTGAACAACCGGTATTGAAGGATGTCAATCAAGAACCGAAACCAGCAGACAAACCAGAACCTATGGATACCACCCCTGCAGCAGACGAAAATTACTATGATGTAAGACAGGAATTATGTTTAACGTCTTAAAAAACAAACAAACATTTTAATTTCCATTTAAAATCAGAAATGTTTGTTAGGTCTTCAGTGAGTTATTGTTAACAGATTATTGAGTTAGTAACCAATATTTACCTCACTTTTGTATTAATTTTTTGAGTATTGGGATTTGCTCTTAGGTATAATAATCTTTGATATTTTCTGCAGCTTGTGGTGGACAGTAATTTTGTGGAAGTGGCCCTAAGTTTCCAAGTCTCTAATTTGTACATAAACTCAATAGTGTGAATTCTTATGGATTAATTAATCAATTATTAATTAAATGAAAAAATTAATTGATTTTAGTATGACACTTCTTCTGACGAAGAATCGGACGAAGGAAAACCCCCGCCGATGCTCAACATTGAGCGGTCCACAGATGTTGGGAGTTTGGTAAAAGCGTTAACTTTTTTGAAAAGATAAGAATTATCATTTTGTAAACTATTGCTTTTTAAATTGTATAGAATCAATTTGCTAATTTCAGTCAGCGTCCACCTGTGAACAATTGTTACTAATTTTATGACTCAATAGGGCATATCAAACCCTTTTATGCTAAACTTTTTCCAGTCCTGTTAAACTATGATTGTTGTTAGTATAGTCACCTAGTTTGTCGAACAATGCTACAAGCTGCAGCTTTGAAAGTAAAGTTTTGTTTACTGGGTGTTAGGTCTAACGTTTGGTCATACCAGCTAATGCTTACTGGGGTTATTCGCTTCGTAGATTTCTATCAAAAAGGTGGGCTGGGTAATAAATCAGTCGCTTGCTCCACCTGGAAAGCGTTTGTTACTTACGGAATTGTTTACAACTTATACAAACGTATAATATGCTTTCTGTGTCAAATTTATGTAAAGAAAATTTGATTATTTTCTAAGCTGTGCAGTTTTTCTCCGGGCAAAAACTTCAATCGGAAAACACACGTGCAAGAAATTATGCCACTTTTTATCTCTCTAAAAAATTTTTGGGGGAGGGTTAGTTGTCCATTGCCTTTGACTGTTTGTAAGCTGTCGTGTTGTCCCGTCTTGCACAAAGTTTAGAAAAAGTTGATTTTGCAAGGGCTTATCGCAGTGCAACGTATTAGAAAGTTTCTTCGTGCAGTGTTTACATCTGATTACGTGTGTGTGAAGTGAATAAACTGTTGTATACACAATAATTTTAACCTGTAGTAATGTTTGATAGATACGGTGATTAGATGTTCTTTTTGTTAAATTCTTATTTGAATTTAACGTATTTCTAAGGACTTGTTTTTCTATTTTAGCGCTCTTCCTTTATTGAAATGAAGGAGAAACCAGTTGAAAAAACAGGTTGGTTGAAACTTAAGTTTAAATTTTATTTTAAGTCTTACCTGCATTTATAGCTTAAATCTCATAAAATCGGTAAATGTAAAGACTTTTGAATTTGATATTTACGAATTCAGCTTAAAAACTGGCCTTGACTAAGCCTAACACCAAATTTCTGATGTACTCTCCTATTGGGGATATAACAATTGAATTTCAGTGTACAAATTTAATTTTGCGAAAGCAATAATTTTAATTGTCCAAATTAGCGAGCCAATTTTTTTCTAAGCTTACTCAGCCTTAAAAGTGATTGACATTTTTGGCTCTCACTCAACACGTCTCTCTTCTCTATCAAATAAAGCTTTTGACATTATTTACCAAATTTGTGACTCACTGTTGCCTCAAAATAGGAATCAGTAAATAGAACTGACATCATAGTCTTAACCCCCAGATCAGTTTTAGCCAGAAAAATTTAGTTCACTCCTGTTGTGGGGTTGGTAGTATCTAAGTTGGCTTTGAATGGGCAGTTCGTGTTCGTAATTGACTCTAAGCTAACCAGGGGGCCGAGCGTTCTTTGTTAGCACAGTTTTGTTTTGCCACTTTTTTGAATGCTGTACCAGTTTTGTCTCCCGTCTGAAAGCTATATGGGTTTAAAAGGTATGCTTGGGTCTGCTTTGCCGCTCAGTTTGCTATGAAGAATTGCTAGTAACTTAGCTTCAGCGTATTTCTGCCCCTTTTGTCTGCCAACTACAAAACTAGTGGCCCTTCAATTTAACTTTCTTCCGTTGTCTGAACAGTCAGCTAAACCAGTTAAAAATTAAGTTTCGTTAACATTGTGTTTTTAACTGGCTTACTGGATTAAAATTCACCATTTCGTCGTCGTCGCTATGTTGCCTGGATACACTCCTCACAGCAGTTTGGGGGCTGGAGGACCCATTCTGGCATTTCGGTCCCGGGCTATTTGCCTCCATTAACTGCTCTTGCCCATAGGAAGCTTTTTTGAACAGGGGCCGGTTTCATCATTAGTCACAAGTTCACAAGCTACAACCTGTGGCCATAAGTTATACAAAACTGGGTTTCATCAAAATTGACAGCCAACTTGTGCCCACAGGTCACAAGCCACAAGTAAATGACAGGCAAGCACGCTGAAATGACGTCAGAGCTTACAAGTTGAGCAAGGGTACCAAGAGGCAAGCCACGGGCAGTTTCAGATTTTAATATCATTCTGTGCTAGTGGCTGATTTGGAGAGCTGACTCGGTGCACAAATATCGCCGTGGTTCAATTCCCGCTGGAAGTCCTATTGGTTTCCGGGGCTTTAGTTTATTAGTGCACGACTTTCTTTAAGTTCATTGTTTGTGTTCAGTTTGAGTTTTTTTGTATTTTTTACTTTGTTTTAGAGCAGATTGAGGTGCGACTGGGCAAGGAGAACCTGACCTCCCTAGCCCATGCCTTTGAACAAGGGGGGCCCAAACCCCCAAAGGATGCGGACGAAGAAGAGGGTCAAGAGGAACAGGCCCCTCTCGAGCACCTGACGGTAGCTAATAAGGTGAGGAAAGTGAAAAAATCAAAAAGGTTACGCCTAATATAGACTAAGAAACTTTAAAGAGACTACTCAAATGCTTCGGTTTTACCGAAGGATTGCTCCTCTAATAGCCAATATTTAAGTTTTAAAGTCACTTGAATAACGGATAACCGTGAACTCATGCATCAGGTGCTTGTCGAATGAAAAATTTTCTACAAATTCTAATCTACAGTTCGTAGGCTTTGATTTTGATGGAACTAGAATTGATATTGTTGTAACTTCCATTCAACCGAATTAGCCAACAATTGTTTATATTTTCCCTTTGGTATTTCCTTCTGCAATTGCAAAATTTTCACCTAGTTTCGGTACATCTTAATTTATTATTATTTTATTAAATAGCTTTAAATTAAATCCGATTATTTTGTATGATATTTCGGCTTTGAATGGAAAAGGTGGATTTGACCTGGATTCTGTTTTCATCATTATTCCAGAATTTAAAAGTAGTCTGAGGGGTAGAATTGTTTTTTGCAATTTTTCAAAGTAGTTTATCCCGATTTTTATTGTATTTCGGTTTGTAGATAAAGTTGTCATTTTCTTGAAGAAAAATGTCATTTTCAGATGAAAAATTTTGAGTTGCGGTTGAAACGATAAATCTTTTCTTAGTCTAGTTTTTCCGACTTTGTTGGATTTTGTGTAAACTTTTTCAGGAGGTGTAATTAAGTATTGACACAAGTAAATAAAGTTTTTGCTACTTAAAAATTTGCTATATCATGTCAATTTTTTGCCAAACTTTTGAAGTATGCCATAAAAGTATTTGATCTCATTGTATGCTGTTCTTCGTGATGTTTAACAGCTCATTGAATTTAGTGGTTTAGACTTCTATATGCAGTGCTGAAAATATCGAATATTTCATTTGCTTGCATGCATTTTTGGACATAAACGAATTTTCTCACTTTGCAAAGAGGGGAGGTTTTTCCGGAAAGCTTTTTTGTTTATTTTCAGTTTTGTTTACAACCCTGTTAAGGACAAAATGTACAGAATGTTACTGTCAATGTAAACCCGTGCGGTGGCTATGCACTAGTAGTTCGTTGCATTTCTAACTGCAAATCAAGACCTGCCTGTTTTTCTGTACTCAGTGGGTAGCTGTCTCTTAAGTTGAAAAGTTAAACTTTTAGTGGATTGTTGGTGTAATGCGTACAAGTAGTGGTTAAAAGTGTGAAGTTCGAATATGCGACTAGCGGACTACAATATACTCGCAAGTCGAAAGGTATGTTGACCTTTTCTCCTGAAGCCCCCCAAAGGCTTAATCATGTCAATTTTAATTTTTTCATCCGCATTAATTTAATCTTAACTGTAGTTTGAGTCGGATTTTATCATGAATAATCGTAATTCTAGATAGTCTTAATATATAATCTTTATTGGTGCTAAATGTTCAATTATTAAAATTTATGAAGGTACTTTGGCGGCAACCGAAGACAGTATTCTATGTCGGTTCCGCAACTTTTATAAAAAATTAATTGTTCCAAAGTTTAAGAAATTAGGGGGAGCGCGTTAGCGCTCCCCCTAGAATAGGGAAAATTTGACGCAATGTGTATAATCTGGACATTGTTTGGCCTGGGGCCAGCGGAGGAGTGGACCGATC
>JASAND010028857.1:0-31533 GCA_030248195.1 Trissonchulus latispiculum
TCTGTCTGGCAGATTATTGTTTAGCTTTAGCAGTTTCATGATTATTGCATAAATCTATCTGGTACTATATGGTTTGCACTTTGCAGATTACTTTCGCAGCCAAGGTAAATGTTGAAGATAAGTGAACAATTTAATTTAAATTTTAGTTTATAAACTAAAATTTTAAAGTACTCAAAGTAGACCCTGTAAAACATCGCTGACGGATATGTACTGGCTTTGCCAACCCATTTCTGCATAAATTCAGAAAATGCAAGAAACACTATTAAATACTTTTAAAAACCTAGAGTAAATTATGGTCGGGGTGGTGATGGAACATAGAACACAAAAATTTAGCGTTCTAAGGGAAAATCAAACAATTTTTGGAGATTTTTAAATTTTCTGGAAAACCGAGTCACCGGGTCAGGGCTCAACCGGGCCACCGAGTCACCGGGTCAAGCCTAAGTGACCCAATTCCATCACTGTTGCGCGCCAATTTTTATAATTTGAATCGACCAATCAACGTCCTAGTTGCCGCTAGAAATCGCCCTAATTGCGATTGCGGCAACGTTTTTCTCAATTGCCACTACATTCACATTGCGCAACTTTTGAGCAACTTGGTTGAAGCAACCAAGTTGCTTCAACTAAGTTGCCCCAAAGTTGCCTAGTGTGAACTGGCCTTAACGGTTAAGTGAACATAAGCCAAAGACTGTTTTGTGGGTCAAAAACATTTTTTCAAAACTACTGCCAGATCTTACGGACAATTTTTATTTGAACTCAATCGATACACAGTCTAATTACACATTTTATCAATGCCTATTAGCTGAAGTTCGTTGCTTTAGGTATATATACTTGAGACTTGGCTGAAAAACCATTTTGGCGAAACTGCAATTATTTTGTATTGAGCATTGATTTCTCAAAAATTATGTAGGGGCGCGATAGCGCCCCTACGTAATATGGGTATAAAGGCGTCTGCGCGGCCCCCTGGAGACAGTGTTGGCCTGGTGCCAGCTAATTAGAGGTCCGGGAGGGGTAAAAATGTTACCATCGTAAAGTACTCGAGTAGTACTACAAGTATCACCATACTTTTGGTTCGAATTCGAAACTTCAAATTTTTGCACTTGGCAACAGTTAGTTTGCGTTTGCTTTTTTTTCTAGGTGAATAACGCTTTTCGGAAGTGCATTTTCTAGCGAAGTGTTGGAACGTTGTGGGCATTTTGGTCCAATGCTACTGTTATATGTTGGTAGACAGTATCCCCCCATGCTACCTTTTTTTGGTCATTTTGGCACCTGGCCAATTTTGGCTCTGTGCCAAGGCCCCAATGTCGGACTTTCGCTATTTTGGCACTTCGGTTGTGGTGGACTTTTTTTCTCAGGCTAGCAGCTAGATCGGTTTGGTTTATTTTATTTGAATATTTCGGACTATGCACACAAAGTAACGAGGGGGATTTTTTATAGGGGGGCGCGAGAGCGACCCCCTATAATATGGGTGTAAAAGGCGCTGCGCGGCCCTTTGAGACTCGTTCGAGCACCGTGCCAGCTCAATACTGAACGAAACTCGGCAAGTTTGGTATCGTTGGAATCTACACGACGAGTACAACACGTTGCAAAAAAGTTTTGGTCAAAATTTTCAACTTTGAAAATTTTCGCTTCCGGACAAGTTAGGTCCGTTTGTTTTTTTTTCTGTGTAAGTCACGCTTGGAAAAATGCAATTTTGTGCAGAGGTGTTTGAAAGATGTGGACGTTTTCAGCCGGAAAGGTTTATATTTTCTGAATGCCGATATGGTCCCATGTGCCCCGCGCTATATTTTTTCGCTGCCCGGCCCGGCATGCCACCTGTGCGGCCGGCCAAAAGTGGCCAAACGGCGTTTTTGGTCAAAAAAGGCCAATTTTGTGTCACGGCCACAGGGCTCAGGGAACAAGTTAGAGAGGCGCGGCTTGCTGTAAGAAACTTTGGGATGGGTAGCGTGTCATAACGTTGGCCGATTTTTGATTTAGGTCCTGGACCGTTCTGGCGGCCGGTCCAAAGTTAGTCGGTCCAAACGGCCATTTTCGGAAAATTTCTAAGTCCCAACTCCACAGAAAATAGTCAAAAATAGGCCTAAATATGCTGTTTTGAGCCATTTAGTGGGACGCATATAAGGGTTATTGGGGTCGCTGAACACGATGAGCATAGGCGCAGCGCTGTGCGGTGCTGCTATCGTGCTGTACTATTATGCAGCAACCATAGCACGCTGTCTGTTGACTTACTGTAAACGGCTAAACATATGAAACTTCGTGAAAATTGTGTCTGGAGTAAGGGGGAACTGTAGCCATGTTAGTTGGTGCACTCTCTAGCTTCCACCGTGCTGTATGTGCTGCCCCAAACACAGCACAGTCGATAGCAAGTTATTCATTCGTCACTGGTATTTGAAATTCTGCATACAGATAGTTTAGGACATAACAAACTATTATAGATACGTTTCGTATACTTATTACGATGTTACTATGTGGTTGCGCTGCAGTGCAGTGCTGCTGAGGTACAGCACGGCCTATAACTACCTACAGATAAGCTGCAATCGTCCAAAATTTTGTATAAAAGTACGGAAGAGCATTGCAAATCGTGCCGTATGAGTTTCCTTCGCTGGTAGTAAAGCTTGCATCTGGTTGCGCTGCAGTACAGTGCTGCTGAAGTACAGCACGGCCTATAACTCGCTACAGGTAAGTTGCAATCGTCCGAAATTTTGTATAAAAGTACGGAAGAGCATTGCAAATCGTGCCGTATGAGTTTCCTTCGCTGGTAGTAAGCTTGCATCTGGTTGTGCTGCAGTACAGTGCTGCTGAAGTACTGCACGGCCTAGAACTAGTTACAGATAAGTTGCAATCTTCCGAAATTTTGCACACATGCTTCAGAACATTGCAAATCGTGCTGTATGAGTTTCCTTCACAGACAGTAAAGTTTGGATCTGGTTGTGCTGCAGTAGAGTGCTATATGCTATATACAGTAACTAAAACTACTGCAGCCATTCGTATATACTGGATGTTGGATTTCTGTCAAAAGAGAAAAGGGAAGAAATTGGAACTTTTCAAGCTTCTTTGTTCTGTACTTTCGGTTGACAATTAATGATTGGCGGAATTTTTAAAGTTTCTTTCACACAGCTTTAAGGTTTTTGGTTTTTACTGGGAACCTTAAAAATGAAATAGGACAAGAATAAAAATGCTCCGACGGAGCATGAAAAATGCAATATGGGTGACATTAGGTTGTAAATGGACAGAGGACTAGGTTTTAAAACGTTAATATGGGAGGGGCAGGTTGTAAATGCCAGGAGGACTAGGTTAAAAGCGCACTAATATGGACCAGCTTCGCTGAACAACCCATATTCGCGGTCACTCATGCTCCACTCCACATGACATGCGTACTAGTAAGATCTACATTCTTCTGCTTTCAAAGCGAGCGGGACGATTTTAAAATATTAAAGCTGATTTCAAATAAACAATGCAGTTCTGGTAGAAAGGTGTTCAAGGTATTTCTTCTGCACTGTCAGCGCAGAATCTTATATGTATTAAGTTGACGCGAAAAGCAGTTGACGTCATGTACGTGTATTATATATTAAGTTGTATAATAAGGAGAACCACTACATTACACTTGCAGGCCATGTTGACAAATCGTACAATTTTCCGAAGAACTGCCGATAGCAACAGCAAGCAGCAGCCGATAGAAACTGGGCAATTTTCTCGAATATGGGTTGTTCAGCGAAGCTGGTCCATATTAGTGCGCTTTTAACCTAGTCCTCCTGGCATTTACAACCTGCCCCTCCCATATTAACGTTTTAAAACCTAGTCCTCTGTCCATTTACAACCTAATGTCACCCATATTGCATTTTTCATGCTCCGTCGGAGCATTTTTATTCTTGTTAATTTCGCTCTGTAGCTTTCAGGAGATAGGCCCAAACTTTGCATTTTTTCACCTGTTTTGGTGAAAAGTTTCTAAGTCCCACTTTCACTAGAAATGGCCTAAAAGTCATTAAAAATGGCGTTTTTCGGCCGTTTGGTGGTACCCAGATATAGTAAATCGGGGTCGCGGAAAACGATGAGCATACTGCCGAGGTCGGTGGATGTGACCCCTGACCCACAGCGCCCACCCACAGTGGGTCCGGTGTGGGTCAAAAACGAAAGTGTTCAAAAGTGGTCAAGTTTGGTATCAAATGAAAGCCCTTGGCGAGGCGATCAACTTTTGTCATTATGCCACCCACAAAAAGTGGCCCCACCGACCTGTGGGTGGGTTCCCCACCCACTGTGGGTCGGGTGTGGGCCAAAAGTGAAAGTCTTCAAAAGTGGTCAAGTTCGGTATAAAATGAAAGCCCTTGGCGAGGCGATCAACTTTTGTCATTATGCCACCCACAAAACATGGCCCCACCGACCTGTGGGTGGGTGCCCCACCCACAGTGGGTCCGGTGTGGGTCAAAAACGAAAGTGTTCAAAAGTGGTCAAGTTTGGTATCAAATGAAAGCCCTTGGCGAGGCTATCAACTTTTGTCATTATGCCACCCACAAAAAGTGGCCCCATAGTCCTGTGTACTGTAAATACGCTTCGGGATGCTCGGCTCCTTCTTAACTCATTATATAATCTCACTGGAAACGCATCCATCATTGAGCCGGAAAATTAAGCTATGCCAACCAATTAAACTAGCTAAGTTAAACAAGAGAAATTTTGAAAATTTCGCTTTCTGGTTTTTTCACTGCAAAATTTGGTACCAAAAGGGGAATCCACTTTTTTGATGGGGAAGTTCGTTCATGGAGACCTTCCCTTGCCAATTCTGCCTCGGCCTCGACATACGAGCTAATCTTAAGGCCAATGTTTAACAATATTGGAATATTGTCAGAGAATCTTTAAAGTGCTAAGAGGACAAGAAAGTAAAATGCTCCTCCGGAGCATGGAAAAGTAATATGGGTGGATGGGGTGAGGTTGCGAAATCATCAGAGGACTAGCTTTGAAAACGCTTAATATGGGCTAGGTTCTAAAAGAGGAGGACTAGGTTGTGGGCGAACTAATATGGGCACAGCGTCGCCGAACAACCCATATTCGCGGGCTTGCACGCTTCGCTTCAGCGTTTGTCACATATAGAACGGTCAACAGAGTAAAAATGTTGAATAGGTAATCTGCGAGAACGTAGTAGTTTGCCTGGTCAGTTTTAGGCTAGCCATATATATACCTTAAATTTAGTTGGACTATGACAAGTATCGGACAGAAAGATAGGGATGTGGCGATAAAACCATTTGTTCAATCCGGCAGGGTTGCAGTCAGTGACAATCGCTATGAAATTATTCTTTGTCTGTATAAATGCATAAAATGAACACTAGTAAGCTTAGACTTTCTCGAAGGAAAAGTCTGTCTATATAATACATGGAAGTACGAATATTCGGATATAGATTATATAATCTAATTTAGAATCTGGAGCTATAATTTAAGGTCTAGAAATCGATATAGATGAATGTATAATATTTACAGCCCGCGAATATGGGTTGTTCGGCGACGCTGTGCCCATATTAGTTCGCCCACAACCTAGTCCTCCTCTTTTAGAACCTAGCCCATATTAAACGTTTTCAAAGCTAGTCCTCTGATGATTTCGCAACCTCACCCCATCCACCCATATTACTTTTCCATGCTCCGGAGGAGCATTTTACTTTCTTGTTTACCAATGGATTCGAGTGATTTTTATCAGGATGAAAATTATTACTATTTTTTGGTTAGAGCAAAACTTCTCCAGATGCGAGAAAACTCAATGCGCAGTTGCGAAATTTCATGTCACAGCACATTTGGCTGATTTTCTGGAACATTAAGACATGTTGAGCCAAATCTAAAAAGATGTCCCTCGACCCACATGTCCTTCATGTCATAAAAAAATTTGGCCGATTCTACAGCTTTGAGAAATCGATGTTCAAAGATTGGTAGCCTATATTCAGCCGGTATGTCAAAAAATTTTTGCTAGTTCTTGCTAATTTTGTTGGTTTCGTAAACTCATGTAAATGTATTGACTATAAGCTTTAAAGCGTTGTCTATATAAAGTTCTTTCCTACTCCCTAAATTACGAAAATTATAGCTATTCGAAAATCACAACACAGAAAGATAGCGCCATCTTAAGGTGGTGGTATAATTTTGTGCAGTGATTTTTGAAACGCTATAATTTTCGCAATTTTGGGTGATTGAAAGAGCTCTATACTTCGTTTTAAGCATGTATATATGTGATCAATAAATTGGCATGGGCTTCAGAAGCTAGCAAAATTCGCGAAAAAGTTTTCTGAAATACCAGATAAATATTGACCATTAATTTTTGAACATCGATTTCTCAAAACTGTATTTAGAATCGGCAAAAATTTCTTTTTATGCCTTAACAAAAAAGTTATGTGGGTCAAGGGGCCATTTTTATTTAATCCTCAAAAGTAACTTTATGCTCCAGAGAATCCGCCAAATGTGCGGTGACGGTGCCTTAAGTTTCATTAAGCCATTTTTCGACCCGAATATTATTTTTGGTTTATTCTGACTTAACTACTAGAGACGGCTCAGAGGTTATAAAAGCAAAAATGTTCATTTCAGTATTCGCTTTATAGCCATACCAACCAATTCTCTGAGCACCCTGAGAGAATAATGGCAAAAACCAAAAAATTCCTATCTTTTCACCTAACAATGCCGGACCGATCCCAGATGTCCCAGAATGTTAAAGGGCACCAAAATAATACATCTGTAAAGTTTCATCTACTTTCATAATGAATTCGAGCTTGTGAGATCAAATTTACACAAAAGGAAACAACCACCTTAAGCAAAACTCATCGTTGTAAAAAGGTTACATAGTTCAATGGACGATAGTATTGTAGATGTTAGCTATATTTTGACATTTGCTTAAAATTAACAATTGTAGTATTAATCAACAAATTAATATTAATGAAATAGATACGCTTTAAAATATGTTAGCTTCATTTGTATTCATAAAATCAGGATTAAACTGGCGGATTAAATGGATTAACTTAAACGGATTAACTTAAACGGATTAAAAGCGTATTCATAAAATACGGATTAAACTACTTAAACGACTTAATTTAATCCGTTTAAGTTAATCCGTTTAAGTCGTGGCTCAGTTTAATCCGTTTAAGTAGTTTAATCCGCGATTTTATGAATACGCGTTTTTAGTCCATTTAACCTGTTTAAGTTAATCCGTTTAAGTTAATCCGTTTAATCTTTTTATGAAAAGGCCCGTAGAAACTGTTTCGACAAAGGTGCTATATAATACTGTGTATCTAAATGTATTTATTCTGTTCTCAGTGGAATCTGAAAACGTCGAAACGCTTCGAAAATGCGGATAATTGAGATACAAGAATAAAAATGCTCCTATGGAACAATGAGCTTATGTTTTGTGTTCTATACTTATCTTGCTTTTTTCCTCTGTTTCAGGAAATCACGGCAGCCTACGAAGTGTTGGGCAGTCTTGACAAGCGTTCAGAGTACGATCGGAGCATGGACTCTGCCCATCCCTATCAGCACGGCTACAGGCCCCATTCGCAGCCCGGGTTCCGGACTCCCAGCGGCTATCCCTATGCGCGACCGGGGAACAGTGGTTGGCGTCAGACGCCTATGGACGATACCACGGCGGAAGCTAGATTTGGTGCCCGTCCGATGGAGGACATGGACTGGCGAAATTTCCAGGAATTTCAGCGGATTTGGCGCCGCCGCTCAGCGGAGTATCCACGCGGCCAGCGGAGTCATACGGACTACGATGCGGCGTTTCGGGCCACCTATGGCGGCAACTGGGATGAGTCGGACTTTGCCCGCAATCAGTTCTCACGTCAGCGCGAGGAATTTCTGCGTCAGCAGTTTCATCGTCAGCAAATGCGCGGCGTGCACGGCAATACGTCCTTTATGATCCTGACACTGCTGACGTGCTGTATGGGCGCTGCCGTTCTGGGGATGATGATTGTAGAAGAGGAACAGAAGGAAAAGCGGGCACGAGATGCCCTTCGCGATGCTTCCTCGAACTACTTTACAGGCTCAGCGGATCGATTCTGGCGAGATCATGATCCTCAGCATCCGTGGGTGAAGAAATCTTCCTGATTTTAGTTGGTTTTTTAGTTTATGTTCATTTTTGGTTGGTTTCTTCTGTGCTGTTTCTTTTGTATGATCTGTCTACCCGTATAGCTTATAATTTGTATTTGTATGTAATGTATGTATCCTCCTGAGGATTTGAAAGAAGTTTATGTAGTAGTAAAATGTCTTGAGTTCTTGTTGCCAGTTGATGATATTGGATAATTAGGAATTAGTTTGGTGTTTGGAGTTCTGATTCTTATGAAAAATGCTTGGAGTTGAGTTTTACTGGATGACACAATGCAATAGAATATGCAGTTTTCCCGATTCACTGGGATTTAGTGTTTAAGTGTGTGCTAAAGACTGAAAGTTCGTAAGCTGGTTTTAGTTTGCATTCAATCTTGACGCATTGAAGCCATTAATTGTGGACAAAATCTTTAGTACCTAGTCTAGTTCTACTAGTAGTGCGTTTGTGTACTTCGACAGGTGCTGAATGAAGCATTTTCATGCATTCTTATTGTAAACATTTAAACCACAGCGAACGTATTAACCGTACTTACTAGCTGAGACGAGGCATCGGCTTTTTAGAAGGATTCGGATATCCTGACCAAAACCTCTAAAGTACACTGCAAATAAGCGAACGATGTAAGCTTCTGCTTACAAAAACTTCTTTGAATATTTTATGTTAATTAAGATTTGCGAAACTAAATCTTTAGGTTCGATTAAATTTGAATACGGATAGTCGCTACTCACTCAGTGGACTAGAATTTGAATTTTTATTACTTGCAGATGTGAAATTCCGTGGAAACGGAATGACTGAGCTGGTAAGCCGTAGATTTATGCATGGCAACAGCTTTGTGTTCCTGGCGACGTTTTGTCTGGCTACCTCTACACGCTGTAAGACACTCTGTCATACGTCACAGTCATTATGATACGTTGGGAATCAGCCAGACTGCTACGGGAAAACAGATAAAAAGTCGATATTTTGAACTGTCTAAGCGCTACCATCCAGACAGTGGTGAATCTACGGCTGATAAACTGAAATTTCAGGTGAATTTTGCCTGCCCTGATTGGAAGTTTTGTGCTGTTGCTTTCTTGCTTTAGTTGAGTTAAATTTTTCGACTCCCCTCCCCATTGCTTTAAAAGCCGATTCATGCTCCAACGATTCTTAGGACTGTGACCTGAATGGTGGTTCTGGTTATCACAAACAAGAGCAAATGGAAAGGTCATTTTAAATCCGTATCCAGTTATTGTGATCCCCATGTTTACGTACGATTTTTCACCAAATTCTGCCGCCAAAACGCTTTAGTCACCTTGGTTTACTCCTTAATCGAAAGGTTAATGAAATCGGAAACTGTCATGATGGAGTTCGGCGTGACCCAAAACGTGCGGAAGTGCTAGCTACGGTTTGAATCCTGTTCAGGGGTAGGGGGATAAGCTGATTATGAAATAAAAAGATGAAATTCACCGTAAACGCTAATTTGTTCCGATTTAAGCCCGGTTCATACTTCAGTCCGTTTCTCCGTTTGTCTGTCTGTCCGTTTTAAAACTTGATTCATACTTCTGCTGTTTTGCTGCTTTGCTGTTGTCCGTTTGTCCGTAAGGGTTGACCGTTTGAACTTGAACAATGTTTAACTTTTTCCGTTTGTCCGTATGCAACTACCAATCGGAAACGACCAGAACGATCACGTGCTTGCTAAATAAACGTTTGCATTATGATTTTTGAATGGTTTTAAGATTAGTTAGTTGAAATATTGACAGCATTATGAAATTACTTTCAAAGATAACTTGATTTCAAAGTTTTCAAGATTTTTGAAGATAAATGCCATTTATAAGTAACATAATGCTGTAGCCAATCGTTATAAACAGATAGTGTCAGGTGACACGAAAACAGAAACAGCAATCCAGCAATACAGCAAAAGTTGAAATAGTGTATTACAACAGAAAATAGAAACCATCATTATGGACAAATGGACAACCAGCAAAATAAGTATGAGTCACTTTGTCCTTTTAAAAAAACGGACAACCGGACAACCAGACAAACAGACAAACGGACAAACACAAAAGTATAAACGGACAAACTTAAAATAAGTATGAACCGGGCTTAAAGCTTCGTTAAGCCCGGTTCACACTAGGCAATTTGCAGGCAATCTACTTGTCAGCAATGTGGGGGCAATGGCAATATTCCCAGCAATGCACCTGTTCACACTGCATCACCAAGATTGCCGGCAATATAGCGGGAAATTTAAAATTATAGCCTAGTGGCAATCTGTACGCGCCTATATTTGCATGTTTAACTGCCTCAAAGCTTGCTCGCTGTCCTAGCAGAGATTGCTGATTGACAGCAATATTGCTGGCAATTTTTACACTGTTCACACTAGCAATAAATAGGCAATCTGTTGGCAATCATATTGCCGGTGTCACGGTGAAATTTTTCCCCCTAGAAATTTTCCCCCCGGAAAAATTTCACCGGAGAAAATTTTCCCCCCGGAAAAATATCCCCGGGGAAATCTTTCCCCCCGGAAAAATATCCCCGGAGAAATTTTTCCGGGGGGAAAGATTTCACCGTTCAGTTGTAAATAATTTTTAACATCTATTTTCAACTTTCCAATTAATTTATTTTTCCCGAATCGAATTTTTAATTGTTTCCGAGCGTGATTAACAATTTTTTGTGAAGTTATTTCATAAGGAGAAGGCCCCAGCCCCTAACAAATAATAAAATTCTCAAAACTGAGATTAATATAGATTTGCCTTGAATTCTTCCGTTTTAGGGATGCAACATGGTCACAGATGTAGAAATGTTCAATGTGAGAGATTTAATGGCTGCACTTGAGCATTACTTTACCTATGTGTTTTTGTAATGCTCCCTTATTTGCGGATTCGATTCCAAAAATACAAACGGATTAAAAAACGGAAATATAGAATAAAATTTAAGTTGAACTAATTGAAGTTAAGCTAATTCTTTTGTCCCCAAATTTTCAAGGATTTATTGGTTCATTAGGCCTATTTCTTTAAAGATCCTATATCCTTTGGAAAATACATATACTATATTTATAAATACATATATTTATAGTCGATCTACACAGTCTCATTGCACATTTTATCAAATCCTATTGGCTGGAGGAGTTCGTTGCTCTAAGCTAGAGAATTGGTCGAAAAACGATTTTGATAAAACTGCGTTTATTTTGTTTTGAGCATCGATTTCTCAAAAACAACCAGAGTTGCCAACTCTGGTTGTTTTTGAGAAATCTGGTCACAACTCTGGTTATGAAATAACTTCACAAAAAATTGTTAATCACGCTCGGAAACAATTAAAAATTCGATTCGGGAAAAATAAATTAATTGGAAAGTTGAAAATAGATGTTAAAAATTATTTACAACTGAACGGTGAAATCTTTCCCCCCGGAAAAATTTCTCCGGGGATATTTTTCCGGGGGGGGGGAAGATTTCCCCGGTGATATTTTTCCGGGGGGAAAAATTTCTCCGGTGAAATTTTTCCGGGGGAAAAAATTTCTAGGGGGAAAAATTTCACCGTGACACCGGCAATTATTGCCTAGTGTGAACCGGGCTTTAGAGATCAATAGTGGCTATAGACGTTTTCTTTGGAATTCTTATGTTCAGCTTTGGTCAGATAACGTGGTCTTTGGTCATGCGAAATCACAAATACAAATTGATACAAACACTCCCGTACTTCAATCTTTGTTTTAATTTGTTGCATATTTCTAGGAGCTGGCTGAAGCCTATGAGGTCCTGGGGAATCCTCAGAAACGAACAGCCTACGATTTCGCACTGCAACAACGTCCATACCATGTCTCAAGAATGACTCAAAATTATCCGCCTCGTGGTTTTCGAGATCCCCCGTCCCCTTCTCCGTTCTGGAGAGATTTTCAGTCGGAAGTGGAGAACAGAAAATCCAGAGAAGAGTTTGTGGAACATTTTAACAACAATTTCGCCTATATGGCTTTTATGCATGCATTTGTGCTGACCTTTGCCTTTTTGATAGGCGTATTTTCACTTGTGCGTTTGTCTATCAATCGCCGCAAAGTGGACGAACAGGATAAAGAGAGACTTCGACGACGACTTAGAGCATTTCTCGGATCACCTCCGAGTTGATAGTAGGAATTCCTTGTATGTTTTGTGCCTTTGTATTCTTGAAAAACTATATTTGTTTGATAGTAAAATCCGTCGTCTTTCTGCAAGTTTAGGTTGATAAGTGCCTTGGGTTATTTTGGCGAAAAACATACGGGTGGGAAAAAAGGGGGGGGGAGGTAAAAGACGCAGAATTCCTATGGTATGAAAAGCTGAAACTAACCTGTTTTAGTGATAAAAACAATTTTAGTCGAAACATTTTCGGCGAAACCGCAAAATTACACATTTTTGACAAAAACGTTTGAACGTTTTCTTTGGACACCTTTGCCGTGATGTGTTAAGGCCTAAAAAGCGAAGGTGGGGTCGAATGGAGGAGGTCCCCCACCCTTTCCTTAATAAAATGAACCACCCAATTTGTCATCAAGAATCCAGGATCTTATTACTAGTAAAATTAAAGTAAGAGTAAAAGCTTAGTTCCCCCATTCCCATCTTTATTGATTACCAGATTTCCTGAAGGATAAACGTGTTGAAGAACTTATTTCATCAATATAGGAGGATCATTTTTCTTAAGGTGCTGGTATCCTTTTGTGCAGAGCTTTTGTGGTGATTTTTCAAAACGCTATAACTTTCGCAATTTCGGGAGTTGGAAAGAGCTTTATACATCGTTTTAAAGCTTATTATCTGTACATTAACATGAGCTTACAAAACTAGCAAAATTGGCAAAAAATAGCAATAAACTTCCGACATGCTGACATCTCACAGCCTGAATATAGACAAAAAATTTTTGCACATCGATTTCTCAAAACTGTAGAATCGGCCAAAATTTTTTCTTGTGCCATGATATGAAGGACATGTGGGCCGAGGGACATTTTTTTGGATTTGGCTCAACAAGTCTCAGTACTCCAGAAAATCCGGCAAATGCGCGATGACACGAAATTTCGCAACTTTCTGTTCAGTTTTCTCACACCTGGAGCTGTTTTAGCTCAAACCAAGAAAAATGTCCCTCCGCAATAGGGCGAATTTTCATTCAGCCCAAAATTACGCGAATCCATTGGACAGTTTTTGAGAAATCAATGTTCAAAACAAAATAATCGCAATTTTGCCAAAATGGTTTTTCGGCGAATTCCCTAGCTTAAAGCAACAAACTCCAGCGAATAGGTATTGATAAAATGGGCAATTGGACGGTGTATCGATTGAGTATAAATAAGCCGAAATTGTCTGTAAGATTTGGCAGTAATTTTGAGAAAACTGATTTCGTCAAAAATGGCCATTTTTTGACCCCAAAAATCGTTTTTGGCTTATACTGCCTTAACCACTAGAGGTAGCTCAAAAGTTGTAAAAGCAAAAATGTTCATTTTGGTGCCTTCTTTCCAGCCATAACAACCAATCCGGTGTAGCGACTATGTACTCAGAGAATAAGGGCAAAAGCCAAAACTTTCTTATCTTTAAACCTAAAAATCCGGGACTGGTCCCAGAATGTTAAAGAGCACGAAAATAAGGTATTTGGAAAGTTTCCTCCACTTTCATAAAGAATTGAAGCTTGTAGGGTCGAATTTACACAAAGCGATACCAGCACCTTAAGTATACATTAGCCAAGAGTTTACTGAAGTCATCTTCAAGTGCTGGTGCAAAAAGCAAACGCATAGACAGAAATTATAGATCCTAAATTTAAATTGAAAAATTTTGAAATCATACTCAACATATTCTTTTTAACACACAGCTAATAGTTACTAAACAGGAAGAGGTAATTGATGGTACATACTCAAAGGCACAATGGCACATCATGCTATTGACCAATTTATAAAAATTTTTAAACTGTTATTATTAAGCAGTATATAAGTGCAATAACTGAAGTGACAGGGGTGCCCTAACGATACAGTGCCCTAATGGCTGACAATCGATTGTGTACATATATAGGTAATTAACATTGACCCCCAAACGGCGATTGCATTGTGGTAGAATCACCGAATATGTAGTGTCCAGTCCCACCACAGAACGGAGGCGGCCCCTGCTGTGAATAGACCGGCTGGTTAGCCTGTGATATTTTGGCCGCCTTAAACTGGACAACCACTGCCTTCTGAACATGTCAAATTTCATATTTTAGTTCGTGGCTCAGGCTCAGCTACCCGACTAAAAAGGGCTCCACAAAAATGGGGCGGCGAACACTGCAATACAAAGGAGGAAGGCGTTGGCATTAATATAATTTTCAATTAGTAGTAAAACGACGAACACTGGTTATTCAGTGTTTATGGCTGTAGTAGTGTTTTAGAACGGCCGGGTTCAACCGGCCGGCGGCCGGCCGCCAGCCGCCAAAACAGTGCCACCGGCTGGCCGCCGGCCTTGTCGGCCGGCGGCCGCCGGCCGGACAGCCGCCGGCTGGCCGGCGGCTAACCAGACATATTCTTCAGTGTTTGAAGGCAATCTGAGCTAGAAAGTTGCAAAATATTTATATTATGCATTACAAAGGCAATGGAATCGGTTTTTACTTTATATATTTGGAAAAAGTTCACATTCAAATTCTTTTGTAAACATTTGCTGCTCTGCTCAAATTGTTGTGCTAACTATTAATATTTGTGTTAAGCCGGCGGCCAGACACTCAGCCGGGCCGGCCGCCGGCTCAGAAGCCGCCGGCTTCCCGGCCGTTCTAAAACATTCTTGCTCTCAGTGCTTTGGATTATTGGTAATCTGACTGAGACCAATATCAAGGCCCAAACCCGGGTTAAGTCGCTAGCCCGGATTATCTTCATCTGTCAAAGATACCCAAATTAGCCCGGGTTTGTGAGATAACATTGGAGATAATGTTGATTGGCCCCTGGAATAAGTGAATATTATTTCTTGGCAGGTTTCTGAACGTCAAGACAAAAGTACCTAGATTAGGGCACTGGTCACGTATAGCCGCCAAAACGGCAAAATTCACATTCATTCACTTATTATTAGGTATATATAATCAGGGGAAATCAGCTTTCTGTTAATCTTTCATATTATTTCTGCTCCCTTTGTGTTTTTCGGAACGCCTTATCAGAGGTGTTTTGCTGAAGGGCGGACTTTAAAACGTGAATTCGTGCCAACGTTCACGTGTTTGTCAGCCTAGTAAATAATGACAAATTACGGAAATTTCTGTCTTGTGGAGAATCCACAAACGTTTGGAAGTAGAACGTTTGTTATTATTCGTATGATTCTTAAAGTTGTATTTCGAACTTGAGCGTTACATATGTGTGATCTTTGCTGTTGTTCCGATTTTGTGGTAGGTTTTGCATTTCCTTAGGCTATTCAAGAAAGTCAAAAATAAGCTTTTTGTTGTTATTTTTCTGAGGTTTACAATGAATTGATAGTGCTCCTGCTGTGAATTCAAGAAATCAGTTGGTTTTTGTTGTTGGCGGATCTTGCTCCAGCGATTAGATGTTATTAGGGACAGGAGTTTTTCCTCGCAATTAAAAGGGAATTAATTGGTTCTCTCAGTTTTCTAAATAAGCTATTAGCAAAATACGTATGCATACCTAACTAGTCCAATTTTTGAAAATTCCCAGTTTTTCTGTTTTTGCGCAGTAAAACTACCTTGGTGACACTTAAGAAACTTTTTAAACATGTTTGTGTCAGCTCGTAGGGCAGAGCTCTGACAGGCATTTGGAAAACTTGTAGCTCTTTTGGAATGATACCTAGTCCCTTGGGTTATGAAAGGGAAACTTCCGTCTTATAGGATGCTTGTGATTTGAATTGAGCTTTAAAATGTGTAAACTTTGATGAAAGCTGTCAAATTTGCAGCGCAAAGTACTGCGGAAGGACCTCCAAGGTCGCTCAAACAGTGGAAACCTGAATATATGCTGCAGTTCAAAGACTGCGTTTTAATATCAGTGTTATATCAGTAAAAGACAAGATTGTTGTAAACTTTGAACAGGAGATTACATCACAATTTAGTCGGCAATGGTTGTTGCAAATCCTAGATTTCATTTTGTCTTTTCTTTTGGGCCTTACTACTGCAAACTGTATGTTAAACTTTCGTACTAATTCTGCCTTTTTCTTTTGGTTGTTTTAAGCCAGGATCATGGTATTTTTTAATACAAGCTTAACTAATAACTGAGGCAGGTAATGCTTTGTAGGTCAAGAAAAAGTACTTGACTGTATCGCAAGCGCAAGATTCATATACTGTGCAGTTTAAACGAAACACATTGCTAAACCGTTGCGTGTAGGCACCGGCCTTTTTTTGCATGAATCGGACCAGAATAAATTACAAATTCGCTCTCTGCTTCTCTGGTGACGTAGTTAGTTACTTTTGAACAGACATTTAAGGTGGTGATTCCTTTTGGGCACAAATTGTTGGTTGGCGGCGCAAATCAGGATGAAATTTGGCGAAACTTTCCTAAATACATTCTTTTAGCGTTCTAACACCCTCCGCGCAATCCCGGTTCAAAAATTTGAGATTTCCGATCAGGGCGGTTTTTCCTAATTTCTGAAAGTTTGGCGGCAGCTATACAGCTATGACTATAGTAAAGGGACTGAATGTGGGCCACCCTGCAAAGTGGGCCGCTGCTGCAGTTTTTTGGCAATATTTATGTTTCAGTCCAAAGATAGAGCATCATTTTATATCACACGATAGCTTGACATGTTGGGAAGGTCGTCATGTGATTCTTTTGACCAATAACAAAATAGCGCGCGAATTCTTTTGCGCTTTAGCCATTCAATTTTTATTTCAGACGCGTGGGCACTGTTTTTGCAACTTGTCCGACACTCTTTTGGTGCATTAGAAAAGAAAATTGTCTCAATGAATCATAGAGATTTTTACATCATTGTATAGCGTAACTTCTGCTCTTTCACGTGGCAAAATTTTATTTTTCAAATCATTTACTTTAGAGGGATATAAACATTCTTGCCAACCTCGTCAAATTTTGTCATTTTCCTTGCAAAGTGGGCCAAGAGTCTTGCAATCTGAATCGGGTAAGGCAAAGTGGGCCCTGCTTAAATATAGCACTGTTCGAGAATAACTATGCATATAACTCAGAGTAAATATCGACAGAACGGGTATAGATAGGTGGAAACTTGAGAGGAGACATTGATCTTGGGCTAGTGAGGGTCAGGTTAACCTTAAAATTAAAGAAAACTCCGAGATTTTATAGCATATTCGCCATTTAAAAGCGGATCTTGTGCAATTTTGTACCATTTTGGGAATCTATGGCACTGTTTCTTTGAAGATTAAACGGATTAGACTAGAGCTAATCCACATTAAAGAAATAGCACCTCAGAATAAACGGATTGAAATTTAATCCAGTGCCTTAAACGAGTTAAACGGATTAAATTAAATCTTGTTTCATTAGTGCACCTAGGATTAAATTTTTAATTTATAATACTTTTCCTTACGTAATTCACCCTTCGGATTGAAAAAACTGAGTTAATTATAAGCCGACCTGCTTAATCGCTGTTTCTTTAAAGATTAACTTTAATCGGTTTAATCCGCTAAGTGCTTTTTCAACTAATTTTTTAATCATCATGCAGCTACTCGGATTAAATGGATTAAAAGTTGGCAGATTAAAATTGTGAATAGTTGTTTCTTTAGTGACGGATTAAACGGATTAAAATTGACTCGTTTAATCCGTGGATTAAAAATGGTCGGATTATTCATCCAACCATGTTAATTTCTAAAAAATAGAACCAACGAGCATTCTAATATTTTATTAGGAATTATTTTTCATTAATTTGCATTATTTTAAATTCTGGAGTGGGTGTCTATAGTGTTGTCGTTGTGCAACGGCCCTGTCCAGACTGGCTGACCCAAGCCCAGAGTGGGCCGGCCAGCCGGTTACTGGCCAGCCAGGCGCAGGCCGGCCGGTCAGGTTCAGGCCGCCAGCCGGCTGGCCAGTGACAAGCCGGCCATTAAAATACGCCATTTATCGCCTTAAACTTGCTAAAGTCTGCCTTGAAAATTATCAGATATCTTGTGTTTTGGATAAACGGTGAAAAGGCCGGCCGGCGTCGCAAGGTGAGCCGGCCGGCCCAGGAAAAATTGGGCCGGTGAACAACCCTAGTATCTACCGCTCCACACCATCGGTCCGTTTTGTGTGGTCTTTTCTCAGCAAGCAAGTTAAGTTAAGCAAGAGTTACTGAATTTTATTTTTTACCACTACGTTTACTACTTTTTAGAAATATTGTATGGAAAAGTTAGTTATGTGTGTGTTTCAGGAATTGTGTATATGAATTTTTTGGTTTCGTCTTTACTAAAGTTATCTATGATTTCTGTTTTCCACATCTGTTCGACCAACCACGATGCTGTTATGTAAATCGTTCAATCTCAATGCAGTTTGATCAGTCCTCTCTCCCATTCAATCACCTCCATATCATCACTTCTCCACTCTCCAGCAGCTTTCGATATGGAGAGGAGAGAGTTCTCAAACTGACTAAGATTCGTTAATTCTTTAGTTTTTGTTTACTAATTTCGTAGTTTATTACATATTGTGTTCTGTGTAATTGAAAAGTCCAATTTTGGAAGATTTTCGTTTGTGAATTAAGTACAAATGGTGTTGATGTAAGTTATGTAGTGTGAATTCTTCAAATATTGAAGTAAAATCGTGTGGTTTAGTTGAGATGCATATGTTAATACGTGCAAATTTAGTTAAGCCCACATTTGAGACCCCCTGGCCCACATTTTGATACCACTGATTCACATTTGAAGACAGCTCATAATGTGAATCACCATCAAGTTTTAATACTAAATAAATTAATAAATTATAATTAGTAAGTTTGTTCTTTATGAAATTTACTTAGTAGTATTTGCAAAGCGTAGAGCTGCTGACATAACAAGTTTCGGCCTATAAACTGCAGCGGGAAGGGAGAACCAAATTTTTTGTCATTTATGACCAGTTTTTGACAAAAAAGGTGACCCAGATTCAGTCCCTTTACTATATACTCATTTGAAAGATCCCGTTGAGCTTCACATTTTTGCTTTTTAAAGCAACTTTCTATCTTTTCTCTAGCGTGCGATATAGCCGATTTTCTTGTTTTGGCGTCGAAAACTTGTCATTTTTGCAGAAATCAAATAATCCATCATTTCTTGAACTACACAAGCCGGAAAATAAAACTAAGGGCGTCGATCTGAAGGTCTCACAGGCGCAAATTATCCGATGGATGATTGTCTTCCAACTGCTATCCTGCAGGCTGCTATCATGAAAAATGTAGTTTTTGCAAAAACACGACCAATTTTTTTCCAAAGATTGTGGAGCATTCACCATGCAAGTTGGAGGGCTGCTACTTAACAAATGAGTTCTGCACAAATATACCCAGGGACGATTTTTTAGTTGGCCCGATTGCTGCTTTCTAGCTAAAGTAATCGCTTGACAAATTTGGAAAAAGTAGGCAAAATACAGGTTACGCACACATTTCAGCTTATTTCTCTATAACGAAGAGCGATTTCACAATAAATAAAAAATCGTCCCCAGATATTTGATGGAGGTATCGAATGATATAACCGATGTCTCGCGAAAAAATTTACTTGAGTCTGCAAAAAATCTGGAAAATTATACTTCTTCTAAAATGTGTCAAAAATATTTTGATACAGCTACATTAGTTTCATGGTATGCATTAAAAAGAGAAAATGTCAAGCTACATTTTGATATAAAAATGGCTTCTTAACTCCAAGTAATGAACGAGTAATAATGGTGCAAACTTTTGTGACCAAAGGGAATCACCACCTTAACGCTAACACAGTATCAACAAAAACACTGTGAAATACAGCTGAAACGGCTCTCGTTTCCAATTTATTAATAATTTATGGATGGTTCTTTACGTCCAATTTCTAAGAGGTCACTCACTAAAATGCAGAGGATTTACTTTGCTACACCGCCAAGGCTGTAACACTTATTTTGGCTGTAACACTTATTTTACATTTAATGTATATATTAACATGCGCCATTGTCTGATATTAAGCACCTCATCATTTGACGAGCTCCTACAGTTGGGAATACTCTAGTATAATTGAGTATAGAAATAAAGACCATTATTTGATGGAATCAAGTTATCATCCCTTACACAAGTATATATATATAGTTACCTCCTCTCTTTTTATGTCCTTCTCTTTCTTGGATGTATTGACTATTGACTTGGAACATTGTTGAACAGTAGATAGGTAGAGTTCGTTGTTAACCTTAACTGTTCCTCCAGATAGTATGTTCAGTCAACAGTGAACAAGCACATGCATAAAATTGCTCTGATAAAATGATTATAAATGAGCCGATAAATTGACTTTGACATATTATTTTCTCAGTACAGCATATTTCTTTAGGGATTTAGGGGAAAGGCTAGTAACTTGAGCTTAGCTTTTAGCCTACATTTTTCTATAGATTTCTTTATTCCTACACATAGGTCTCATTTGATTAATATTCTGGCAATGTTAGGACTTTTTTGAACTCCGCGCGCCCATTTGCGTCTTTAGCCTGCCCCTGTGCCTTCTAGATGTTTTTGAACAGGCACAAAGCCAGTCTTTTCCTTCTATAACCATGAAATCTGAGCTGAATGTTAATAGTGCTGTAGGCGAGGCAACCGAGCTAACCAGCTAAAAATAAAATAAAGTCACAAAAGCCGTATCGGTGAGAACTTTTCCTGATATTTTCAGTTCGTTTCATCTCAAATTTTACCTTCATTTCTGAAGAAATGGCATATAAGTCGCAATGACCTTAATATCTTCTGCAAGCAAGATTTAATAACTGCCTATATATAATGAGCATATCACATCATTTCTAACATTATCACTATCATGAACTGTACTCGACCTTCTTACAGCTGGACTTGCTTACCAAGCATCTATGCCGATGATCCGCCTACAAGATGTTTTAGTACCGAAAAAAGCTTAAAATGTAACACATAGTTTGATTGTTAAGAGCTGTACACAAACTCTAATCCGCAGGAGCCAAGAAGTGCATCAGTTGTGTGTGGCTGCTACACTGAAACATGAGCTTTCTAACATTTCAGTTTAGACACGATGGTAAATAAATCTCAATAAACCAATTAAAATATTATTGATTAATTATAATACATTAATAATTGGCGGATTATTAAATTTTTGCTATGGTAGTTAGGCTTCGATCCTAATGTATCTGGTTCAGTCATTTTTGTTTAGTGCTGAAGATTTCTAAACTTTGTTGAAAGAATGCAACCCATGTTAGCGCCGCTAGCGGGTTAGCCAATATTTTTTGGGAATTTGTTATC
Organism: Trissonchulus latispiculum; assembly: GCA_030248195.1. Taxonomy (NCBI): domain Eukaryota; kingdom Metazoa; phylum Nematoda; class Enoplea; order Enoplida; family Ironidae; genus Trissonchulus; species Trissonchulus latispiculum. The sequence goes on from JASAND010028857.1 coordinate 21,307, forward strand.
AGGGTGAGCGTGAGAGGGCTGTAATTCAACATTTCCCAAACTTATATCCGAAAGAATCTGCCTGAAACTCAATAAATTAATGCTGGACCCGAGACCCAGCCTTCTAACCTGAAGTGGCTCTTTTGAGTACAAATTACCGGTTTCATCTAGTTTTTAGAAGCCTGAGCAAATATGCTTCTGCTTTAGCTGGTTGGAGCTAGGAGGGAGGCGAAGCCAGAATAAGCTTAAAATTTATATGTATATATGCCATTATATATATTCACACAGATGTGTATATGTGTGCATTCAAGCAAAGTCGCTAGAGACTTTGACGCATGTTGTGTCTGCTTGTGTACCAGTATAGATTTCACGTGCTAATAAGTATACTATCCATCCATAAAGGCAGCTAGTGAGTTTTTGCAGCAAAATGCATTTTGCTGGAAGGTTTGTATTTTCCGGCATCAAGTGCAGGCTTGCCTGCCAGCCTTGTTTTTCGTTTTAACCAAAACATTTTTCCACGTTAAGTTAGCATACCTACACACGAACTCTGACTAGCTAGTAAACATTGACAGCATTTTTTGGTTGTTTGGCATGAAGTTCTGATAAGTTGACTTTGAACATTAGTTTATTGTCCAATGTAAATTCCAAACTACGCGAAATGTTTACTGAAATAATTATTCATCTTTCATCTGTGTTGGTTTTCCGGCATTACGTAATACATAGCTATTATTTTTGGGGTTAATTTAATTTTATAACTATTTATTCACCAAGTTTATTAGTCGCTTTCATCATGCTGTAAACTCTATCATAATAAACGCTAATTTCTATCATAATTGTGACAGTTTTTGCCTTTCTCCTCCCCTGGCCCGCTTCCCACTTTTTTCTTCGGAAAAGTTTTTAAATATTCACTGATAACTCAAAATAACGGATTTCGAAAAATTTAGACCTCAGATTCGTGCTCAGGACCCAATTTTGGGTAGTTCGTTCATCTGTTGATAGTCAAGACACGGAGGGATGGGACATAGGTGTATCTGGTGCCCTGACGCTTTTGCTAACCACCGCTGTCAATATTTTTTCTTCCTCCTTCCCCAATTCGGTTTTAGGCGACTTACCTTTCCCCATAGTTGGAACTCCCCCTAGACATAGGTGTACCACCTGTTTGGGTTGGGGGGGAGTAAAAAGTCCAAATCTGGCTTGGGGGGTCGCAAAAATCGGAAATTTTCAAAAAAACTGTACCCAAACTGTACCCAAATTTTTTCAGCTAAAAATGGCCCTTTTTGGACATAAAATCGACTATTTTCGACATAAATCCAATAAAAAACCACTCGTATCGCGTTTTAAAACCTATTTTTTAGCGTTTTTAACTGTTTCTAGACAATTTTTTCAGAAAATTTTCGAAACATGCACCCCATAAACACCCTTCCCCACTCCCAAAATCCCCCCCCCCAAAAGTGGGCGCCCCTTTTGGTTCTAACTTTTGCTCTGAAAAAATAGCTCAGAAGGGGGAAGTTTCTACCCCCACCTCCCCCCTGGATAACTCCATGCTCAGCTCCTTTCAATTGTATATATTATTTTTATTTATTAAGTCATTGACAATGCCTGTACCAAATCCTTGGCAACCTGGCATTCTGTCTGGTTATCCGAAAGCGGAAGGCCTGTATTTGCCTGAATTAGAGCATGATGGCTGCGGCGTTGGCTTTATTGCCAATATTGATGGGATTCGATCCCACAAACTGTTGCGTGAGGCTCAGGTCATGCTGGAACGAATGTCTCATCGCGGCGCCTGTTCCGCGGACAACGATTCTGGAGATGGTGCAGGAGTCATGACTGCGATTCCTCATAAGCTCTATGCTAAGTTAGCCAAGTAAGTATATATATGTGTATAAATCTGACCTAAATATAACCTTCAATTTTAGTAACTTTCTGGTGTGAATATACGGACGTAAGATTTTGTTGATGATTAGACATTTTTGTATCTGCGCACATTACGTATGGCCAGGGAAAAAGACCAAGGTAGTCACTTTTTGGACTCTGCAGAACTACCCAGTGGAGCAATCCAGCTATAAATTATTTTCTTATCAAGCCCTGTCTAAACTGTCATTTTGGTATATAAATCGCCTCTCTAGGTCCTGTCGTTAATTAGTAATTAACGGTTAATTAGCCGGGGTAAAAAACCAATGGCGGGAAAAAAAACCAACCGGTGGGAAAAAAACCGACCCCAGTATTCGGTCAGGGTAACTCATATTAGCGATTTTATGCATGCAACAGGTTAAATCTGCGTCGCTGACTTCATATCTGCACTTATTTTTGCGATATAATAAGTGAGAAAATCAAACATCAATATTTGCAGCATCATCTGGCTAGGTTTCACCAAATTTGCCAGTTTCTATGTTAAAATGCAAAAATTTGTAAATCTTTCGAAATTCGATGAAATAAATTAAAATAAACGTTGTTTCAGTGTTTTTTCGCGTATTTCTTTGTCCCCGAGTACTTTTTGGTCGCTTTAGCTGAGCCAAACAGCCGATCCGCCGAAATGAGGTTTTTACCGGCTAGCACAAAATTGCCAAGTCCAAATGCAATTTTGAGCTGTTCACGTGAAAGAACGTATTAAACTTGCTATGTGGATGACTTTTGAGCAACTGAGAACCATTTTTGGAAGTTTGGCAGCAAAAGCAAAAATTGGTTTTTTCCCACCCCTTGGTTTTTTCCCATTTTGTAAAAATTCTGCTGGCAGCTTGCCAAGCGTCGCAGGAAGGCGAGACCGGCATTTTTGGAAAGAGCACATGTTGTTCTCATAGAAAGTATTAAAAGTTATTATCTAACTGCTATGGAAAATTTTTTACAGGCCTTCAAAAATAGGCAAATTTTGAATTTTTGGGGGGTCAAAAATGCCAAAATTTTCAAAATGTCACAAAATGCTCAAAAGTGGTCCGATTTAGCTCAAATTTGGTGTTTTAGGTGGGATGGGCCCTACCAACTTGCATGCAAAATTTGAACCCGCTAGCTCATCCCCATCGCCCAAACGGGGGGTTTGTTTTTTTCCCCACCACTTGCGGGTTGGTTTTTTTCCCCGACCTCTATATATATTTGCTCATATATATATGTGTGTGTATATATATAGCAAGCTTAACAAAAAAATCAAAATTCGGTTTTTTGGCTGGAACTTTCGCAAAACTAAACCAAATCGATTACTTTGAGGACCTATGGATAGGTCTTGGGCTAAGCTTTAAAACCACCCCAGTTTCACTGCTCTACTACCTACCAGTAAGTTGCAGTAGACGAAAATGTGTGACTTTTTTGTTAAAGGTTTAACAAAAAAATATCACCCGTTAACAAAAATCAGTGGCGGATCGGATCCCAGAGAGCAGCTAGCAACTTTTTCTCATCAGTTTTGGATAGAGCACACTAAATAACGTATTTAGAACCCAAAACCGCTAACCTAGTGCTCCAACTAAGGCAACTGACCCCGCCGAAGTCTTAGTGGTCACTGATGGCTCCCGACAGCGTCCAGTATGAAGTCTGGTGGCTCTAAAGTGCCGTTTTAAAGGCTAAAACGTTGTTTTTTCGTGTTTGTGAGTGATTATAACCTATTTCCAGGCATTTTGGCAGAGAAACTCAGAACTTCGTATGTTGGTTGGGTATGACCCACGGTCACGTTACCCCCGCCGGATCCGTCCGGACCCTCCAGGCACGGGCGTATCCAGGGGGAGGGTTTTGGGGGTTGAAACCCCCTCCTTTTGGGTTGACTTTTAACAATACTCCATTACAAAAAGTGCTAATTTTTGGCAAAACCCCCTCCTTTTCAGTAAATTTTAGTTAAAACCCCCTCCTTTTCAAAATCCTGGATACGCCCCTGCCTCCAGGTACCAACTGGACAGTCCGAAGTGGCTATAAACATGTCCTGGGGGGTTTTCCAGGGCGCTGAATTCAAATCTGGCATTAGTTTTTAGGAAACTGGGCTAATACTGACTTCTGGGATCACGTTTACCGTGGGACGGTTCAGGCCCGGCTGGTTACCAGGTTGGACTACCGGAAGTGCCAAGCAACCTCAAAAACAACGTATATAAGGGTTTTCGAGGTAGCTGAGCTCGAATTTGACGTTAGTTTTGCTCCAGCTGCTGTTCTGACTTCAGTAACAAAACATAAAAATGATTTTTTATTTGTTAAAATTTTAACAAAAACAAGTAGGCCCCAAAAGGGACAGTATAATTCCTTTATAGACCTTTTCTTTATTCATTTGCAAAATTGTTTTTGTAGAAAGCTCCAGGTTTTGTTTACAATTTCACTTGACTTCCCTAATCAGGGTGAGCAAGCCTATGCTTTCCATGTCTGGCTGAACTTGTGATGTCCAGCGCAAGCTAGTACCTACCTACCTACCTACCTAATGCACCGATGTGTAGCTCCCAAGCTACACTGGTGCTCAAAAATCTGCAACCGTTTAGATTGCTGGCAGTCGAAGACTGCGCTACGGCTCTGTTTTGTTCCTTAAATAGGTTCTAAACCTAATTTGCATAATCCAAATGCAAAAAAATCTGACCTAAGCTAGCGCTGTGCTGAAGGTAGGGCTTCTAAATGGAGAAATGACTCACTATGCACTAAACCTATAAGTTTCCATTTTATACATTCCTGCTCTAGCAGGAATAAAAATCACCCACCCCAGGACGGCTCAGAGGTCCGACTGGGAACTTCTATATATGTATCGATAGCCCACAGTCAGGACATGCCACATGCACACTATGGGTTGCCTAGGGTTTTCCCTTAGTAAATAGCAGCCGAAATTCGAACTTCGGTCATGAACGTTTTTGAGGTCACTTTTGGGTACCCGCCTCACTTAAAGGTCTGCCCTGAACGCATGGAGAGGGCCTAGGGGCTCAAACTCACAGACTGTAATGTCGAGATGTGTGGCTATCACCATGCAAAAATTTGGGTCTCTGCGACTTTCCTGTGAGTCAAGGTGGGGTGATTTTTTTGTTAAGCTTGCTATATACGTATGCTGGGGGTTTTTTAGGAAAAAATAAGTGGGGGGAAGAGTGGGGGGGACGCCCCCACTAGTGGGGGGAGGTCCAAAAGTGGGGGGGGGGGGAATAAAATGGGCTAAAAATGCCAAAAATACAGTATATATATAAAAAGCCTGTTTTCGACATATATATGCTATAACTAAGCTTAAAAGTGCCCAATGATTACGTTTTGGCAATTTTGACCAAAAATCCTTAAAATTTGGCAATTTCTGGGCACCTTAGGGTGAGTGGGGGGAAGCCCAAAAGTAGGGGGGCGCCCCCCCCTCCCCCCAGTAAAAAACCACAGACTATGTAATCTGAATATGAAATAACGTTTATTTATTTCTTTTAATATTGCAGCGTTTTAGGAAAGTAGTAAGGGGATCTTGCGTCTGTTGCTTCTCGTATCGCCAAAGTTAATGAATTTTTGACTTATAGATAAGTCTATAACTATAATTTTAAAGCTGTTAGGAATGACGTCACGTCAACGTGACATTCTGACGAAGCTATGGGGGACCCATGTCTAGGATAACAGATTTCTGCAGGGCCGTCTCATGTAAAAAGAGAGTATGCACTTAGGAACGTTCGGCTAATAGGGATGGGCTCGGCTCGCAGCCTTTGCTGGAATCGCCGCCACACGCCTTCAAATTCCGATAAGTTGAAAACGTTTTGAAAATCCTAAAAATTTCCTAGAATGGTCTGGATTCATTGTTTATTGCTTAAAAGTTTGTTTAAGGGTTTAAACGCTTAATGTGCTCTTCATTAGAATTCAAATTAAAAGCAACTGGATGCTTTAGAAAAAAATGGGAAACTGGAAAAAAAGATATCCAAACAACTAGAAAATTATTGCAAACACAATACCGGAAAGTCCCTTTTTTACGGAATGAACCCAACCCTTGGTGGCTATGCTTACTTATTAGTACTGTTTGCTAATTCACTGTTTCAGAACTCGTGCCGATGTGGAACTGCCGCCACCTGGTCAGTATGCAACCGGAATCTTATTCATGCATCCGGAGACCTATAAGCAGGGAAAAGGCTGCGTGAAAGAGTTGGCTGAGGCCTGTTCCCTGGAAATTGTGTGTTGGCTGAAGCCGCGCGTCAACTCCAACGCCATAGGCGACGTGGCCAGAGGCACGGAGCCGTGCATGCGTCAAGTATGTTACATTGAAGAGAGTAGAGATTATGTTAAAGTTTAGTTTTTGGAAATTTTTTCTCTAACTCATTAGTCACGTTGAACTGGCGGATTTAGGATGGCTTCTAAGAGGCTGTGTCTAGTAACTTTTAACAATGATTAATCGAAAACTCCTTATCCCAACTGCCGTTTTGAGGGTAACCATTTTCGGATGAGTCAGAAGTGTCAGAAGTCGGTCACTATTATCATAGGGGTCGCGGTAGCGACCCCTATAATATGAGTCAAAACGCCCCAATGACTGCCTTCAGAGGCGCTGCGCAGAGGCTGCGCAGATTCCTGCGCAAATCCTGCGCAAATTTTGTGCGCAAAAGAAAGCCCGTGTCGAGTTTAGTATAATTGGAAAATTTCATCCCCCTAACACTTACCGTTAAAAAGTTGCACCTGCCGGCAGTTATGCCGGCGATGTTTTTTTTCCGGTGTCTCCGTTTTACCCTCGTATGTCACCATTTTGTAGCCTCTTTCACAGAATGTAGCGAAGTTCAGTGTATTGAATTGCGGTATATCATCAATATATATAGGTTACTGACTTTCGATATATGTGGTCGCCGCCGCGCCACAGTGCGCCACAGTGGCGCCACAAAGTCGGCTCAGAACGTCGAAATGGCCAAAAGTATGTCTGGGATTAGCTTCTTTCCAGCTCTTTGTGCAAATACAAACCAGACAAGTTATATATGGTTGATAAGGACATATATCCGGATTATGACGTTTGAAGTCGGATTTTTGATATGTTGCGCCACAGCGCCACAGTGGCCCGCCAAAGTTGGTGAATGTTGTGTCCGACTTTGAACTTAGTTTTTTCGCTTATTTTTCAAGATAGACTTCTCAAATCTTGCATATAAAGGTTTTTTGGGACGGAGAATCGATTTCCGCTGTCAGTTTTGCTGTCCGATTCACCCAATTTGCTGGGCCGGTTCCACTTGACCGTCTGAGGGGTCAGGTCGGAAACCGATTCCTGCAGGTCCATAGTAGGCTTTACTTGGCCTCTCCAAACTTTGTCTGTAGGGGTTCTCTGGTGCGCCCAGCTCATTCCCGGTGTCTGTTTTGCCGTCCGACTTACCCATCTTGCTGGGCTGGTTCCACTTTGCCGTATGGAGGGTCCGGTCAGTACCGACTTCCGGGAACATCATATAGGACTGTACTTAGCCTTTCAAAACTTTGTCCATAGGGGTTTTCTGGTGCGCCTAGCTCATTCCCGGTGTCCGTTTTGCCGTCCGACCCACCCATCTTGCTGGGCTGGTTCCACTTTGCCTTTTCATTCATCATATGAAGCTTTCATTTGTTCTTATAATACTACCATGGCTCCTAATCGACACCAAGACAAAATAGGATGCGTGGTATGTATCCCTGTATATGATGTTTACTATTTTTCAAGTCTGTACCGACCTCCAAGAACACCATATAGGACTGTGCATAGCCTCTCAAAACTTTGTCTATAGTGGTTTTCTGGTGCGCCCAGCTCATTCCCGGTGTCCGTTTTGCCGTCCCACCCACCCATCTTCCTGGGCTGGTTCCACTTTGCCGTCTGGAGGGTCCGGTCAGTACCGACTTCCGGGAACATCATATAGAACTGTACTTAGCCTTTCAAAACTTTGTCCATAGGGGTTTTCTGGTGCGCCCAGCTCATTCCCGGTGTCCGTTTTGCCGTCCGACCCACCCATCTTGCTGGGCTGGTTCCACTTTGCCGTCTGGACGGTCCGGTCAGTACCGACTTCCGGGAACATCATATAGGACTGTACTTAGCCTCTCAAAACTTTGTCCATAGGGGTTTTCTGATGCGCCCAGCTCAGTCCCGGTGTCCGTTTTGCCGTCCGACCCACCCATCTTGCTGGGCTGGTTCCACTTTGCCGTCTGGACGATTTTTCAAAAGTGGTCAAATTTGGTACCAAATGAAAGCCCTAAGCCAGCTGAGCAACTTTTGTCATAGAACTGCATGCTCAAAGTGGCTGTAGAGTGCTGTGGTGGGGTGGGGTGGGGACTTAGGCGATTTTGGGTCAAAACTGAAATTTTTCAAAAGTGGTCAGATTTGGTACCAAATGAAAGCCCTAAGCGAGCTGAGCAACTTTTGTCATAGAACTGCATTCTCAAAGTGGCTGTAGAGTGCTGTGGTGAGGTGGGGTGGGGACTTAGGCGATTTTGGGTCAAAACTAAAATTTTTCAAAAGTGGTCAAATTTGGTACCAACTGAAAGCCCGAAGCGAGCTGCGCAACTTTTGTCATAGAACTGCATGCTCAAAGTGGCTGTAGAGTGTTGTGGTGAGGTGGGGTGGGGACTTAGGCGATTTTGGGTCAAAACTAAAATTTTTCAAAAGTGGTCAAATTTGGTACCGAATGAAAGCCCTAAGCGAGCTGAGCAACTTTTGTCATAGAACTGCATGCTCAAAGTGGCTGTAGAGTGCTGTGGTGGGGTGGGGTGGGGTGGAGACTTGGCGATTTTGGGTCAAAACTAAAATTTTTTCAAAAGTGGTCAAATTTCGTATCAAATGAAAGCCCTAAGCGAGCTGAGCAACTTTTCTCATAAAAGTGCATGCTCAAAGTGGCTATAGAGTGCTATGTAGGGGTATAGATGGGGGTCTTAGGCGATTTTGGGTCGAAAATGAAAATTATCAAAAGTGGTCAAATTTGGTATACTGTACACGCCAAAGAAATGGGCCCCGTCACTGCCAAATATCCCTCTTTGGAGCGACTGCGATATGATTTTGGCAAGACTTTCATATGAAACCCTTTGTTTGCATTAGTGATTAACACTTTCAGGGCAGAGATCTGTCACTGGCTTTTTTCAATGAAATTAAAATGGGCAGCATGCAAAAGCTGTGACTTGTCTGTGACCATTTCAATTGCTCTTAATCACTAATGCAAACAAACTGTTTCATATGAAAGTCTTGTCAAGGTCATATCACAGTCGCTCCAAAGAGGGACATAAAAGTGGTCACAAATTTGGTACCAAATGAAAGCCTCATGTGAGCTGAGCAACTTTTCTCATAAAAGTGCATGCTCACAGTGGCTGTAGAGTGCTGTGGTGGGGTAGGGGTGGGAGGAAAACTAAGCTTCTATCATAGAACCACTTACCCTAACTTGCTGTGGAGCGGTCCGGTGTGAGGGGTGTCAGGGTGGAACTGAGCCAATTTGCCATAGAACCACACACGTGAGTCAGAGTATTTAATGCATATATAATGCTTATTGATTCTTTAACGCTTTTATGTCAACGACATGTAAAAAGTGGATAAACAAGAAATAAAAATGCTCCTAAAGAGCAAAGAAAGGAATATGAGTCAACATGGAACATGTAAAATGCTAAATATTGCCGGTTGTAAATTAAGAATAAGACAAGCATGTAAAATGCTAATATGAGTCTGGTGAGGTTGGAAAGTGCAGAAGACAAGTTTGTACACGCACCAATATGAGTGCATGCCAAATAGACTCATATTGGCATGCCGTAAAAAACAATAATGCATGCATCCATTGCGAAATTCTAACGGATATATTTCTACCCAGGAGTTAAGACGAATAAGTAGCGTTATTGACGTCACATGGATGATATCCCAACCATGGTCAACATTGTCAACTTTTCTCCTTAGGAAACTGTTAAACCGCTATTAGTCAACCAACAATGCGCCGACGGACGGATATATATATATATTATATAACATTTTTAATAAGCGTTTGTATAACTCATGTATTCAGAGACTCAAAGTTAAATCTGATGTTAGCTTTCGTGACAATACACGTATATACGTGCGTAACCTGTGGAGCATCCTGTCATCCACCCTAAAACTACCCTGTCTCGTCGTGCTGACATTACGTGAGTGATAATTCGCAACCACTTGCCTTCAGAATACTAATAATGCCAATATGAGTCTATTTGGCATGCACTCATATTGGTGCGTGTACAAACTTGTCTTCTGCACTTTCCAACCTCACCAGACTCATATTAGCATTTTACATGCTTGTCTTATTCTTAATTTACAACCGACAATATTTAGCATTTTACATGTTCCATGTTGACTCATATTCCTTTCTTTGCTCTTTTTTTTAGGAGCATTTTTATTTCCTTGTATTCGAA
>JASAND010028859.1:0-22075 GCA_030248195.1 Trissonchulus latispiculum
TACTTTTGTTTTAGCAAGAGTGCATAATTGCACTATATATAAGAAGAAGAGTAAGCCACTAGAGGGCTCCTCTTCTTGGCATTGCGTAACGGTGCTCCGACCACAATACGCTAATGTTCCCCGTTTGGTGGGGGGGGGGGTAGCTCTATTAGACAAAGCATACCCCCCTCCGTGTGGTGGGGGGGGGGAGCAGAAAAGAGGTCCCCGGTTGGTGGGGGGGTAGCCAACAGCCAATCAGATTGCAGAGACCCCCTCCCCGTTTGGTGGGGGGGTAGAGCAGAGGATTACGGTAGTTTTTGTTCTATTCGAAAATGGGTCCCCGTTTGGTGGGGGGGTAGCAGAGAGAGGTCCCCGTTTGGTGGGGGGGTATGCAAAAGGGGTCCCCGTTTGGTGGGGGGGTATGCAAAAGGGGTCCCCGTTTGGTGGGGGGTATGCAAAGGGGTCCCCGTTTGGGGGGGTCGCCAACAGCCAATCAGATTCAGCCAATCTTAGGCTGACTTGGCGACCCCCCCCCAAACGGGGGCCCCATTCTGCCTACCCCCCCACCAAACGGGGACCCCTTTTGCATACCCCCCACCAAACGGGGACCCTTTTTGCTTACCCCCCCACCAAACGGGGAGGGGGTATGCTTGCCGACCCCCCCACCAAACGGGGGAACATTCGCGTATTGTGGTCGGAGCACCGTTACGCAATGCAAAGAAGAGAAGCCCTTTAGTGGCTTACTCTTCTTCTATAATATAAAGGAATTAATTATGGACTCTTGGTGTTAGGCTAGTTTCACTCTGGTACCGCTACAGAGTTGCAGTAACTGTTCTACCTTAACCCTACCTCAGCGTCTCCTAGTTGGCGGCACTTTCACTCGAAAACAGTTGGTCAACACTTTCCACTGCGCAACAGAGACACTGCTAATTAACAATAGGGCCATAACTGAGCCACACCCTCCTGCTGACACTCCCCCGTCGCCAGCACCAACCGTCACAAGTCACCACACCCCCAACCAAAATGCATGTCTCACTCCTATTAGTTTGTGAAACACAATCATTTAATGTTTCTTTAAATTTGTTTCGTAAATCCAAGAATCACTACAGTGCTGTGCTACACTGAGCTTGCTCACTGATTTTACTGCGAAATTTATCACTGAGTTGTCTACTTCGCACAGGTTAAAATTTTGAAAATTTTATAAGATTTTCAGAAAAACTTTAAAAATTCCTAATTAAGAATTATTATACACTCCCTATTATGTTTGCCTGATCAGATTTTTTGAAATAAACTAACGCCAGTATATAAAACTATTGCACAAGAAGACCATGCATACATATCTTCGTTAATTGAAACAATTAAATGGACTTAGGAAAGACTCCTCTATTCAAGTTTCAGTCCATGTGGGACAACTGGGATTATTTTTGGTTTTTCACTAAACACGTGGGATGGGATGGGATGACCTCGAGAAAAATATGCCATTCGTCAGCTCTGTTGCACTTAATTTGTTTCAAACTAACTTTGTAAACTGGACCAAAATGAATGATAGGTTAGCTGACCAGTCACAGCGTTGACTGATGCTGGATTAGTACGCTTAGCGTAAACTGTAAACCCATTTAGTCCAACGGCTTCCACTTCAACTATGTGAGCTGTGCTGCAACTAAAAAGAAAATTTGCAGGAGTTTTCGTCACAATCTCAAAACTCACCAACATAATGCTATATGGTAAAAAAAGGTGACAGTGACTAGCGAGCGAGTTTCACCAGCAACACCAAAAAAGCAATAGGTCTACCCTCTTCAAGTTAATGTTTCCAATTGTTTAGTATTATAAAATAATTTCTGATCTACAAATAACCAGTTTGAATCTCCATTAGAATTGCAAACAATTGACTCATTGGGTTAGTCCCAAAGCACTTGCGCACTAACACTCTTCAAATGTAACACAAACAAGACACAAATTGATCTAAGTAAATTAATTAGTTACATAAGTAATTAATCAGTATATACGACATGTGAACGCTATGTTTGCACTAGGTATTAATGATAATTTGAAATTGTGCTAACCTGGGATCAGCAACAAGTCTTCCCTTGACCTCTTCAAACCCTAAAGTATGGCCTGCTATTGCAGCCGCAGCCATGGTATTAACATTGTTTGGAGCCATTGGACACAAATCTTTAACGGGGCCTAAAATATTGTAGTTATGGGATTAGTTAGCTAGCTACAGCTGAAAGTCCGGTTTCAATTGATCCGTTGAAATGGTTATTATCCGCTCACTGTGTATCCTTAAAATGTCGGTTAAGCACTGTGTATCTAACTAACCATTGCCTAATTACCTATGCCACTTGGTTTAGTCCGTTAGCAAACCTGTAATAACATGGACATTTAAGTTTATTCAAAATATTGATGGGGAAACATGTTGCAAAGGATAACTAAATAACGAAAAAGGGATGGAGTTCAAATGTTCAAATGACTTAAACTTAGCTTGGATAAAAGCTAACAAACACCTGATGGTGTAAAAAAACCGACAAGTTGAATCCTGGGCTGCGTTGCAAAAAATTCTCCAAAGTATCCTCCTAGGAGGGTACTTAGGAGATGCCTGGGAGCTGTCTAGGAGGGAGTTGGGAGACCTCCTAAATCTGTTTCAAAAGGTTTCTGCTAAGTTAAGCTTGCGATGTACTTAACGTAGGAGAAAAGTTGAGAGTGGTGGATAGAACTCCCCGTCTTAGGAGAATTTTTTTGAAACCCAATTCTCCTGAGTGACCACCTAAGCTGAACATAGCAGCGCTCCTATGCTTGGGAGAATCTTTTGCAACGCGGCCCTAATTTCTTGATGTTCTCAAAAAGCAGACTAGCGGGAAAGACTATGCTTCCATTCTTTCGTTATATTTCCCAGTTTGTATGACCGATTTGTTTTCCCTTTGTGAAATACTGTAATTTAATTGGAATGATTCACTCAAATCCTTCAGGACGTCGTCGTGTTCAGAACTGCTAACCAAGAGTAGGAAATTTAGGACCCTATGTAATTGACATTGGTTTGTACAATCCCAATGCTCTTAATGTAAATTTTTTAAACAACTAACTATAACAACGGCTTAGCTTTTGAAAAACAAAAATTACACAGAAACTTTAAATACAATGTATCAGTTGTACCATCGTACAAAGTCACTGGATTCTCCCTGACTTCACTTAATCGAGCATTCAATGGAGGCTCTAGCTTAAAGCAGGACGGATGCTTTATCATTGTGACCGTCAGCGCCTGAAATTATAGAGACTGTAAAGATTTACACAATTCAATTAGGTAACAAGACCCTGTCCAATAGTGCAGAAATTTTTAAAGGTTTCTTCATTCCCCAAGCAAAATATTTTACACACTATTTAAATTTTCAATTTAAAACTTTCCAAATACCAAATCGATGAATAAAAAATAAGAAGTTTCTGCTGAAGAGAATGGAGATTCCAGATTTAAATTTCTGCTTTCAGATCTGCTTTTTGGTCATGCAGAGGAGTCTTTTGTGTCACAAGATGCAATAAGTGTTACTTAGCAATCATTAAAATAAACTTAAGCTTCCATATTAATAATTCTTCCATAGTAAAGAACTTGGTTGCAAAAGACCATCTAAATTCGATTGACTGTGAAATTCCGTAACCATGTGATCTTTTCTTATAGGTACAAAAATAGCGGTTCCGCAGCCATCTTGACGGTACAAAAATAATGTTACCTTTAAAGTCCCAGTATCAGCCATCTTTTGTATATCATTGCCACCCCACAAGGCGCCTGCGGGTATATAGATGCCATTTCCATGTTTCGAAGATAAGAACCTCAATTTGGTCAGAACATCAGAATCGGCCAAAGCTGTCGGACTTCCTATCTGCACACAATGATTCGTAGGACATGCGCTACATATGTATCACAAGACCTACTACAGTAGCTACGAACTCAAGCACTTCCCTGCAGTTACATCTAAAATTTCTTAGCAAGGACACAGTTAGATAAGCTTTGCTGATATTTACCATGAAATCAGCAGCTTTCGAGAATAGTTCACCATATTGAACTGTAATACAAGGATGAGCTACTTCAACAATCAAATCAACATCGCTGAAAATACAATCAGTCTGGCAAGAGAACCGTCGCATATATGGAACTACACTAGATTCATTTTCTTAATGTTTTCCTGTAGATAATAAAATGTAACAAATTACAATTAGGTATATACAACTTTAGATATTTTACAGATCCGTTATCTTGTCGAAACTGGGAAGAACGAATTTAGAGAATCTTTCCGGTATTTTCTCTCGTGATCGATTCCAAATAAATACTAATTCGTGACCAGAACTTGATCCCAATTCAAGCAGGCGATCTGCGAGGAATATGCCTACAATATATAATAAAAATGTGATACGACGGACTAATATTTGCATGTATAGCCAGCGCTTAAATTAAACGTGCGACGGCCTAAGCTAGGTAGCCGGACGTATCGCCCCGACAGGGCTCTGACGATACCGACACATTTGAACAAAAATATAACATCAACATCTATTTCATGGTTTATGAGCAAGCTGTCCCAGAAAGGCATCCGTTCTCACGTGAGAAACGGCGAGGATGGAGGATTGAGGATGAAATTCTAGAAATAAATTCTTTTTATTTACTTAAAGGAAATCTTCTATTTCCCCCCTTTATAATTAAGGGCACGATTGTAAATAAAGCCATGGTTTTATCACTGGAAAATTTGCCAAAATTTATCACCACATTTTAAAACACTATATATACTAATTCAAACCTAAATGTCCAGATCCTACAATACCAACACGACGATTCATAATCCAGCACAGATAGCAGAGACCTATTAAATATTCTCCAGCTACGAACAGTACAGTTGCTGTTGCAATGTGCAAACACAGCCGTTAACAAAAACAAAACTGCAGTTTAAAGTATATATAACGTGAAGTCGTGAGCGGGATAGTGTCTAATTTCGAAGACCTTCTACAATAACATCCACTACAAAGGTAAACTTGCGTTTACATGATGAAGCGAGAACGTTTACGATATGCACGAAACGAGAGGAAAAGTTTAGACAAGTGAATTGGCCACGTGGCCTACCCACTAGCAGAGTTGGAATTGGCTCGCGGGTACCCGCGGGTCGTTGGCATCGTTGATCGAATTTCAGGTCAGCGGGTATCCACGGGCCAGAGCGAGTCAATTAGTCGCTTTTGTTCACACTAATTTTACGCTAAGTGTCGTTTTAATTTCACTAGAAAATTTACAGTTTACATTAGATTTTCAATTTTTCTTTTACTGTTGGCAATGTTTTGTTTGTGTATTTATACATTATAATACTGCTTTTATGATCATTTTGGGATGAATCCTTTGCCAAAACTACTTCAGCAATATCTTTATGACATACCTAGTCATTAGTCATTGGCATAATGTATACTATGTTCACGCCAAAGCCTTTGATGCTTCTGCATATTAATTGACAAATCGTTTCGGCGATAATAATGTTAACAGCTTTAACTACAATCTGCAAATTTATCTTTCAAAGACGGCGTGAAGAGCTGCTTCCAGTGAATAATTCTATAATTACGAAATTCATGGAGATGCAATGTCGAGCTTGGAATTTCGATTTAGTTCGACGAGTTAAGCCCGGTTTATATGTGTCCGTTTGGCCTTCTGTATGTTTGGGCGTAGGAAAATGTTCACCACTGCTCAGCTTTACAACACTGTTCAACAAAATGGTGCAAATGGCAAAAACGCGTTAATAATTTAATTGCTAAAAACAAAAGCATGTCCAGAAATCAAAATAGACTGAATCTTATGAAATTGCTACAAGAAATGTATCTTCAAAGCTTTGCCTGCATACTGATTAGAGGCTCCAACTCATCTAACAAGTTTCGGCAGCAAAGCATGCTCAAAACTAGCGAAAGTGATGACGAAAGCCAGAGCAGTTAACTAAAAAATCGCCAAATATTTGTTTGAAGCTTCTTTCGTTATGAATATGTTGGCGTTATTTTGCTCGATACACGCTGCAGAAATGGTCATATTAAATAAGTGGGTCAAGTCGGTGGACAAACTCTCAGCGGGTCGCGTGTCGCGGGTCAAAGTGCACGAGTCGTGTTTACCCGCAGGCCATAAAACTGCGACCCACTTCCATTTCTGATCCGGCTGTTCCAGTTTTTAAACTTTTGCAAAAATTGGTTCAAATCCAAATTTAAACGTGGAATCGGTGGGCTCCAAATTCTACCGGTTCCCGTTCTAAAGATCCTCCCGGTTCCGGTTCCAACCAGTTCTATCGACCCCACCTCTAATACAAAAGTTGAGCTATTTCAGTTTTATTTTTTATATAATATACAATTGACGATATGATACAGCACGCAATCAATGTACAGACTACAGTCATTATTCTTCAAGACATTTCTAGCGCCTGCAGACTAGAGTCCACATTGTTACAGTGACACGAACAGCCGTTCACGGGACACTCAACATGACTCTGAAACAAGTATCAACACAAATAAAAGCTAGAATTCAATAAAGAACTATAACACTAAGCAACTACTACTAGTGTTTGAACAAATTTCATCAACAAATAATCATCAAAGCAGAAGGAAACCTGGAAAATCCAAAAAACTGAACCGGTTTCATCCAACCCAAATAAAAAATTCCTACTTACCATAAATAACTAACAACATACAGAGAGAGACGAATCACGAGGAAAAGCCGTGCCCTTATATATCGTGCCGGTCCTGGGTTACAAACGGTGGCAATTGATTAAAGGAGACCGAGTCAGTAAGAGCGAATTCTGGACGGACATTTTTTGGAAACTAGGTACAAACTTAGGGAAGAGTTAAATTTAACTATTCCCTTAACAGGTTAAAAAGACAAAGGACACGTTTGAATGAAGATAAACTGGTTAAAATATCCAATTTCAAACTACTTCGCTCTTTCCTGAAAAGGAAATGTCCTTGGCTAAAATCTCAATCTTGTCCTTAAATCTTGCACTAAGCTATTACCCAACAAAACCCACTTACCGCAAACCAATCTCTCAGATGTCCAGCATGACCGCCATGACGACAGGTCTGACACCATGACATCCACTGGCTAAATCTGGAGACAGTCCCTGCTTCAGTTTCATTAGATGTTGAAAGGGTCCCTCCACCGCCGTTCGACACAAAGTCCGAGTCATAGTCACACTGAGTTAAGGATACATAGGACAAGCCAATGTGACCTAGACAGATGCAGCAACGAGGCTGAGGTCGCTTACACGAAGCACAGCCTCCAGTGCGACTGGGCCGGCCCATACCACGTCCTGCTGAAGCAGATCCAAGCAAAGGCTTACCACAATAGGTACAGCAGGAAGTGACCTAAAAAGGAAAGACGTTTGTACGATGATCCAATATAAAGCAAAATTAGCACTGAATTGGTTAGGTTAAATCTAATGATAAAAACTAAGGCGCATGCCAATTCTGATCTATGCTGATATTACAAAATTCAACTCTTCAAAAACTTAATAATGCTGTAAGCTTTCGCAAACTTTCTGTCAATGTTCAACTCTTCAAAAACTTAATAATGCTGTAAGCTTTCGCAAACTTTCTGTCAATGTTATGAGTTATTTCAAGCAAAGATTACCCAGTATAATACCTATTTCGTCCGTATGTTCATAACAAGTCAAACAAACCAGCCTCTGAACAATTCCCAACCACAAAGGACTGACTCTATCTTCACGCAACACGAACCTGAGGACCAGAGCATTCAGCAGTTGCATCAAACGATGGTCCCTGCGCGAAAGGGTGCGTCTGAGCAGCTAAAAATCGGTCAAAATGAGCACGAGCATGCCAGAGACGCCATGTATTCAGAAGATCACAATAAACTTCTTTCCATCGACACAAAGGACCATCTCCTAAGCTGACGCCGGCTCGAACACAAATTAGCAAAACCAGTTGAATATCATCAGTGTCGTCAATGTATCTAAATTCGCATTTATGTATATATTAGAATTAGAATTAGACTATATTAGAATTATACATAATTCCCATATAGCGATAGCGCCCCTACATAATATGGGTATAAAGGCGTCTGCGCGGCCCCCTGGAGACCGTGTTGGCCTGGTGCCAGCTAATTAGAGGTCCGGGAGTGGTAAAAAGGTTACCATCGTAAACAACTCGAGTAGTACTACAAGTACCACCATACTTTTGGTTCGAATTCGAAACTTTGAATTTTTGCACTAGGCGATAGTTACCGTGCGTTTGTTTTTTGTCTCGGTGAATAACGCTTATTGGAAATGCATTTTACGGCTAAGTGTTGGAACGATGTGGGCATTTTGGCACCATACTACTATCATATGTTGGTAGACAGGATCCCCCCATGCTACCGTTTTTGGTCATTTTGGCACCTGGCCAATTTTGGCTCTGTGCCAAGGTCCCAAAGTCGGACTTTCGCTATTTTTCGCAAATTTTGGTCACACTTTTCTAGAACTGGGTAGAAGCTGGAGAGGTCTAGTATCTTTTGTTGAAAATTACCAGTAGGGGTGCATAAAGTAACGAGGGGGATTTTTTAATTTTGCTCCCTAGCTTTCAGGAGATGGGCCCAAACTTTGCATTTTTTGGCCTGTTTGGGCGAAAAGTTTCTAAGTCCCACTTTTACTAGAAATGGCCTAAAAGTCACTAAAACTGGCGTTTTTCGGCCTCGGGGTGGTACCCATATATAGTAAATCGGGGTCGCTGAAAACGATGAGCATACTGCCGATACCGCCGGAAGTGACCACTGGTCAGCATAGCTCCCGCGGTTCCTCGCCCAGGGTCAAAGTTGGGAAAACTCACTCTAAACAGCGTTTTTCGGCGTCTTGGTCGGGGGCATAGATAGTAAATCGACTACGCTCGTTTCAATGGGCATATCGCCGAAACCGACGGAAGTGACCACTGGTCACTACAGCCTATGGGGCCTATTGACCACTGTTCAAACGGCCTAAAACTGCGTTTTTCGGCACTTTGGGCGGGGCATATATAGTAAATCGACTACGCTCGTTTCAATGGGCATATCGCCGAAACCAACGGAAGTGACCACTGGTCACTACAGCCTATGGGGCCTATTGACCACTGGTCAAACGGCCTAAAACTGCGTTTTTCGGCATTTTGGTCGGGGGCATATATAGTAAATCGACTACGCTCGTTTCAAGGGGCATATCGCCGAAACCGACGGAAGTGACCACTGGTCACTACAGCCTATGGGGCCTATTGACCACTGTTCAAACGGCCTAAAACTGCGTTTTTCGGCACTTTGGGCGGGGGCACAGATAGTAAATCGACTACGCTCATTTCAATGGGCATTTCGCCGAAACCAACGAAAGTGACCACTGGTCACTACAGCCTACGGGGCCTATTGACCACTGGTCAAACGGCCTAAAACAGCGTTTTGGGATGAAGCGGATTTAGAGTTACCGTTCGTTCTCTTCGAATGGCACTCAAAAAATATGTCTTTAGTCAGCGCTTATATTTAAATGGCTGAAATTATTGTTAACTGGATCACTGCTGTCATGGCTTGCTGAGCCTGATTTGCAGGTTGTGTATAGTTTATATGCTTACACAAATGGCGTAATGCCATGATGCATTAGACGCTTGGAGGAGAATCTTTAAAAGGACAGAAGGACAAGAAACAAAAATGCTCCTCTGGAGCATGAAAAAAGTAATATGGGTGATGGTGAGGTTGCAAAATCAAGAGAGGACTAGTCTTTAAAATGCTTAATATGGGGCTAGGTTCAAAAATAGAAGAGGAATAGGTTGTGAGCGAATTAATATGGGCACAGCTTCGCCGAACAACCCATATTCGCGGGATTTAACGCTTCGTCTTAGCTTTTGTCTGTCGCATACAGAGCTATCAATTTCAGTCAGTAATAAGAAATTTAAAAAGTTGAATACGTACTCATTGAATACAGTTGTTTGCATATACGTATATACTCTGTTAGACTAGCTAGGAATACATGTGTGCGTAAATTATCATCATTTGGTCGGGTTTAACTGCGGCAAGCACGAGAAGAGATCTAAGGACATGAGGCTAAAGCTATTGGTTCAAGCAGGGAGGAAATAGAAGGTCAGAGTCCTAAGATTATTCTTGAAATATAAATTTTCCGTATAAATGAATAAAACGCACTGGTTAGTATAAAACGTTTCTCGCAGAAAAAGTTTGACTAATTATGAACAAAACGTAGCGTGGATGGTATGCATACTGATATACATTTATAAACCGCGAATATGGGTTGTTCGGCGAAGCTGTGCCCATATTAATTCGCTCACAACCTATTCCTCTTCTATTTTTGAACCTAGCCCCATATTAAGCATTTTAAAGACTAGTCCTCTCTTGATTTTGCAACCTCACCATCACCCATATTACTTTTTTCATGCTCCAGAGGAGCATTTTTGTTTCTTGTATATATATATATTTCATTTGTATACAACTTGTTAAATATCTAAAGATAGAAAATCTTAAGGAGATGCAAAAGCAAATCGTTGAATGAAACACAAAGCGTAGCAGCACTCACTTTTGCAGCAGCTTAAATCCAAGTGGACTGGGCAAACCCGTGAACTGTAGTCCACGCAGATCTCCGCTGACAGCGTAACTTTCGGCCAGGCTCAACAGTTTAGATTTAAGCTGTCCATCAGGCAGATAAACTGCCGAAAATCCAATTAAATCCTCAATCTCCCAGCCAGGTTCTTCCAATAAATTAATCAGAGATTCTTCTGGCTTCACACAAGCTAAAACAAAAATATCCCACTAATGTGAAAACAAACATACTAACACCACTGATCCATACTAAACTATACAATGATTTACTATAGCATGCAAGGAAAGCAGGGATAACACAAGTCATCATCCTGCAAAAGCTGATGACTTCTTTACCACTGCGTCTAGCGGGCGACTTGCCGTGGTGGAGCGGCAGAATCCCTACCCTACCCCTACCGGACGTCGAGCAACAGATGGCTCTCAACGACCTGGCCCCCTGGGGCCCACTACTCCTGATCCAGGAAATCCATTTCCTGGAAGGTCAGCCAGTCTTACTCCCCGGCTACAACTGGGTCTGGCATCACCGCCGTCAGGGACGGAGGCAAGGTGCAGTCAAGGGAAGACGAGTCGGCATACTGATCAGAGTCAGTATCCCCATCTCCAGGACTGTCCAGCCCATTGCTGCCCCAAATGACACTACAACCGATGCTGTTGCAATTCGGTTTCATCTACCTGAACGTGAGCTCCGGATTCTCAGCGTATACTTCCCACCTTTCCAGCGCCAGCGGGAGGAACAACGACAACAGAACTTTGACCCAGAGGCCCTGCCAAGTGGCAGGAACTGTATCATTGGGGTCGACTTCAGTGTCCACGTGGGAATCTAACAGTGCCAATGATGCCCTCAAGACCTCATCGATGAATGGCTAGTCACATCAGATCTGGAAACCCTCAACAATTGGGACCCCACCCGCTTAACAGCAAATCCCTGTGAGGGCCCAACCGCCGCTGATTTGTCGATCTGCCACTTATCACTAGTTTCCGCTGCACGCTGGAAACTTCCGCCGGATACTACCTCAGATCACCATCCAATTCTGCTCAGCATGAATACCAGACAGAAGCAATCACGCAGCAGTAATCGCGGGCCCCAATAGGTGATGCTTCAGGAAGGCCAGGCGAACCATAGGCGAAGCCCCCCATAATCAAAACCTTAAAAATGCCAGACGCCTAAAGAAGGAAGCCTGGCAATCCTTTGCCACTGGCCTGAACCCTAAAACCCTAAGAAGGTCTGGTCCGCCATTCATTCCATCGATGGGAAAACTTGACACACGATACCCACCACTGCAACGGACTGTGACCAGGAAAAGTCTGACTCAGCACCCAGCCAAAGCCAAACCTTTGCTCAACAGTATGCCAACGTCAGCTACGTTAAGCCAACGGACCAAAGAAAGGAGCTTATTATCTCAGTCCTGAAGGCACTAAAACCTCCCAGACCACGGTCCCGCTCAAATCCTATGTGTTCGCCGTTTACCGGACTGGAACTGGACCTAGTGCTGAGAAATCTGAAATCCGGAAAACGTCCCAATAGAGACGGGATCGTAAAGAAGATGCTACAAAACCTGCCCATATCTGCGAAACAATTATATACTGCTGGAGCTTATATCAACCAATCGTGGTCATCGGGAGAAATAGCGCAACAGTGGAGGACGGCAGATATAATTCCTATACTCAAAAAGGGGATGCCGGCCAACGATAAGAAATCCTATAGGCCTATCAGCCTGACGAACTGCCTCAGCAAGCTAATCGAAGCTATGATGAAGCTAAGCTAAGCGAGACTGCAGTTCTGGTTGGAATACAAGAACAAGCAGCGCGAACCAAACCGACATTAGACAACTCAGGTCTACTGAAGACCACATCTGCAGAATCAAACAGACCATGGTTGATGGATTCCACAAACGGCCACCTGCCAAGCCAACAGTCCTGGCAATGATAGATTTCTCCAGAGCGTTCGATACTGTTATCCGTCAACGCATGCTCTGGAAACTGGTGAAAACAGAGGTCCTTCTCCAAATGGTACGATGGATCAAAACTTTTCTCACAAATAGAAGAGGCTGCATCCGCTCCAATCACAGTTACAGCGGGTCAAAACTGTTCCATCAAGGAGTACCCCAGGGCTCGGCTCTATCGCATCTATTGTTCCTGGTCTTCTTCTGTGACGGCCAGCGGACGAATCCATATGGGGAATCTCCACTTCCAAGCCCAACACACGTCTTAGCAATGGGTCAAAAGGGGAAGTCAGGAATAGGACCAAGATAGGGACATCCGGAATAAACGGCATATTGGACCCAATAGCTCGGTAGCATAATTTAAGGACCGGAGGCTACCAACTCCAACACGACTGAGGATAAAACAGGACGGAATACCATTCGTCTGGACAATCAGCCATGCCTCTGCGATCGCGATGCTAGAATCGATTTAGCACGCTGGTCAGGCGCCCCGTGGAGCACATGGAAAGTTAATCACCAACTGCATCGACCACAGCATGAAGGTAATCTCCAACCGAACTTGAATTCTTCTGGTTGCTGAGGTGTCCACAGAGGTATCGGAGGAAGACGGGGCAAAGGCCGGGAGGGCATATTGCAGGACAGAGCAGATATAGGCTACGTACACTGTTCGCAAGCCTTCCTTTCCTGGACCCAACGAGAGTCCGGAAACCGCGATTAATGTAGCAATGTAGCAGGTTCCTGGTCTTCATTGACGAAATACTGCGGGCCCTACAACAGCACGTCGAGGGCAGTATCTATGCCGATAATGTTGCTATCTGGATTTCAGTTCCCTCAGTTTCCCTGGAACTTTGAGTCTGGGGAAGGTAAATCTTGGAAGGTTGGCGGTCGACCATAAAATATGATGGGTACCCCCAGACCCTCCCCAGAATTCGGATCCCAGAAATTTCAAAATCTGACCAAAAAACTGCAAACTTTTCTGTACTTTACCCTTTTTTCTTTAAAATAAAGCGTGTGTTTAACGCTTAGGCGTTTTTGCACCGTTTAGGAGCTTAGTCAAAATTTTAGAAAAAGTTTCAAGAAAATGACCATTTTGTAGCCAAATTTAGCCAACTTTTTGGGTCCAAAAATGGTTGGGAGGGATTCAGGGGGATAGTTAAAAGTTGGGGGAGGGTATGTTAAAAATTCTGGGGGGGGTAACGTTGGTAAAACACTTTGGGGGGATACCACACCAAAGGAAACTATGTGGCTGAGGCCAGAATCCAGGATTATCTCAACGCAATCTGTAAATGGGCCAATGAAAACGATGTCAAGATCAATGCAGAAAAATGTCAGACCTGCATTTTTCCACCCAGACTAACTACATGCAAAACCTCTTCTTCTTTTTCCTATTCCTGGACCATCGTGGAGGGTATCCAATGTTGTTAGAGCAGCTCAGAGCCGCCCCACTTCCCGAAGGAAGGCCAAAACCGAGGAGGACCCTTCGATAAAATGTCCAGCCTAGGCCTACTCCCCAAGTGTCGGCGCCGGGCTTGGTTATGGGCAGGGCAGTGTCTCTTGGGCCCCGCAGGAAGGACAGACCGGGGATTGGTAAATTCCCATTTGGAATTGCTGCTTAGCAAGGATAGTGCAATGACCCTTGCAACTCAACTGCGACAGAATTACACGCTCCTTTCGAGTAAGACCGGATTCTTGGGACATTGGCACTGGCAGGTGTTCCGGGTAGATATCTTCGCTGTAGTACCGGCCCAACCGCTGATGTCATGCCGAACCTCAACATCGGCGGCAGTCCAGTACCTCACGACCCGAACCCAATATTCCTGGGAATCATCCACGACGGGAATATGTCATTTGGGCTGTATCCAACCTTACGTAAATTCCGGTGTCATGCACCTATTGCTACATTAAGCGTGATTGCCTGACGCTCGTGGGCCCAGGACACCACTATAATAAAATCCCTACTCTATCGAAACGACTGAGTAACTGTCTCAGCTGCAGCAGCTCTGAAGAACCGTGAAGTAAAATGTCTATGTTTATTTTCTTTACGAGAAAATGCACATAGTTTCACTTCATTATGCTTCTACTTCTTCTTCTTAGCTGGCGGCAATCGGTTATCCATATAGGGAGCCTCCGCCTCCATGCCCAGCACACGTCTTCGCAAGGCAGACAAAGGGAAGCCCGGAGGGCAAAAGCGTCCACCCGCTCGGCAGCATAATTTAAGGACTGGAGGTATCCAGCTCCGACATGACTGATGGTAAAACCAGAAAGGGAAAGGATCAGCCATGCCCCGCAAAATTGGAACCCATTTAGCGCCGTTGACCAGACCAATGCCAGGGGACACCTGTGGGGATCTCCATTTGATGGGGTCCTTGTCAATCGGATTTCCCACGGAGGCGGTTCCACTGCCCCCCTATGCTTCTACTTTCCTCTGCTATACTAACTATAATATGGGATACTTGACTAGACTTCATTTTATTTTTACTTCATTCTAGGTATTATATTATAATCATACATTAACATAGGGTAGGGTCCTGAGCTTGTCCCCAAAAAATTTTGAGGGGGCTCGTACCTCAAGAATAAAATTGTAAAATTTTTCAAAAAATTAACGCTAATTTTATTAAAATCTGCAATTTTTAATAAAAATTTGCAAAAAATCTTTAATTTTCGGAAAAAATTTCAAACTTTTCAGATTCGCACCCAAATTTGATGGTTTTATTTAAATAATGGACATTAAATGTCGCTGTTGTGGTACTTGTGATCTATTGTTTATGTTAACCACTATATGGAAATCCTCCGCTTGGAGGATCTCTTATGAAAAGCTGTCATTCGCTCAGGATGACGGCACGTTATCGCAAACCCTGCGTTTACGTTAGGGTATAATCACTGATCTTTCACTGATTACAGCTTAATATATCACTGCTTTTGTTGTGTCTATTGTATCAATGTATATACGTATTTATGCACTAATTGTATGCGTGCTTCTAACATCACGGATGTCTGGAGTTGGACGCCAGGGAACCAAACGACTTTTTATAAAAATGGGTGGTTAATCTAATCACTAAAATAACCTGATTGTAAGCCCCTGATGAGTCCCACAATCAGGTCAGTCGGGCATAACAAGGCGGTCCGTATATGAAAATGATTCACTTATATATGTAATCTGGCACAACGCTCTTGCACTGCTTATTTCTATATCACAACAGTCTACAATTTTACTGGCATAATTTTATTAATATAGTCCACATTAATCTTTGTTTTGTTTTGTGGTTCTTTAATTTTGCCCGACTTTCACGAAAAATTAAACATTAATTTAGCAAAAATTTTATGAAATTTTATTGTAAAAACTAATTTTTTTCCGGCTATCTTTGGTGACCCCTTGGCCATTTTTTCGTTACCCCGTGTCCTCGACGGCGATAGGGCTTGTACCTTGTCCGGGTTGGGGTGGCTTGGACCCCCCCAGATCCCCCCGTGTTAACCTATGATTATAATATATATGGGATCTGTCCAGATGTCTATTTTAGAAAAGACACCGATGTTAAGGGAGCGGTTTACCTAGCAAAAACTTAAACATTATCCTGAGTGAGGGTGACTGTATTGAAGGTAAGACAGCGGCACAAGTTTGATGCCACAAGGAAGGGGCATAAGACTGATAGCTGGCCTGCTCCAGGCTGGTCAAACTGCCAGACAAGGCCAGGCCAGCCAGACGAGCTTCCATATTCTGTGAGACCCTGAGTACCTAAAACATGGAAATGCGATTGCTTTAAACAAAATGATAAATTTTTGATAAATGTGATAAATGTTTTAAATTGATTGTACAGCATCTTTAGAATCCCAAAATGCAAGTTACATTTTTCGAATCTGCTATTTTTGTAGCAATGCAAATATTTTCTGTCTCGCCTAACGAAATCTAATATTCTAATCTTCGTTTTCGACTTAGTTTAAAAGTTGCAAGCAGTTACACGCAGCTAAGGTTCAAAAAGCTAGGAGGACAACAGCAAGTTATGTACTAAATAATATAGGCACAGCTTCGCCTAACTACGTGTATTTGCAGCCTCCTTATGTACAAAATTGCTTTAGTATTTTCATTGTTTTAGGTTTTTGTTTGTATACAACAAAAACGGGGTTAAACAAGAAGTTGGTGAAATGCTGTTGTACTGTGCGAGACAGATGTGCACTCAGTGCTGCTCTTTTCCGTTACAATCGACGTCCTACTCATCAAACACGTTTGCGACAACACAAATAGGGTGCTCAAAACTAGCGAAAAAAATAAAAAATCTGATTGGCTGTTGGCGACCACATTTTCGAAATAAACAAACTACCGTAATCCTTTAATCTACCCTCCCCCAACCAAACGGGGAGGAGGGGTCTCTGCTATATGATTGGCTGTTGGCTACCCCCCCCCCCACCGAATGGGGACCTCTTTTCGGTTACCCCCCTCCACCAAACGGCGGAACATTCGCGTATTGTAGAAGGAGACCGTTGCGCAATGCCAAGAAGAGAATCTAGTGGCTTACTCTTCTTCTAATATATAGAAGAATATCATGGACTCTTGCTAGGGCAGTTTACTTTGAATTCGCCCAATTTTTGTTTGAAGCTTCTAATATTTCCATAGATGTTTAAAGCGTTAATTTGGTTATATACACGCTACAGTTTACTGAAGTTCTAAAATTAAAACAAATTAAAGAAAATAAAAGAAGTGGGTCAAGTGGGTCGACAAAACCTCAGTGGGCCGCGGGTACCAACGGGACACGAAATTGCGTCAACTTCCAGCTCTTGGGCCAATCAATTAAATTAAAGAACATGAGTATCTACGCTAAGTTACATGCTGCTTCCATTCGCAAACCAAACCTTCCCCTCTTTGCCCACAATGCGGGGAAGCGGAGGAGGATCTGGGGCATCTTCTCCTCCGGTGGCCCAGGTACACTAGATCCAGGTATAATATCCTGGCTCCCTCACCCAACCTCTCTGTCCTCCGGGTTGCCCCTGGCCAGGTGCTGGACTTCTTGCGGGATAGTGGTCTGGTTGCTTAATCAGGCCGCCGTTTATGGATATCCACAACGACCACCAAATCAACAACAACAACAAACCTTCATGAATAAGAATATTATGAATTTAAGTCTGACAATTTACAAATTCGCAAGTGCTTAATGTTCATGCCAGAATGTTCTCAGGACTATATAAATGTCGGTTCATGCTTCAACGGAGCAACGGAGAAACGGACGAACGGACGAAGAGAAAAAAGGGCAGTTCTTAATTTTTTCGTTTTATTGGCTAAAGCTTCAACGGAGCAACCGACAAGCGGGGAACGGAGAAAACGGAAATTTAACTTTCATGTTTACATACAATGTACTTCTAATTAGAGGGCTACGGTAGACGACGCAGAGACGGGGCAAGTAATAAACGGAAAATGAAATGGAGAAAACTATGAAAATAATGTTATTTTTTAGAACGATTCATTCCTAGGTTGTAGCTGTCAAAGTCGGACAAAACAGGAATTTCTCTTAAACTGTCAGAAAATTACAGAAAAATAACTTAATTGACTTCTATAAGTAAATATATACAAGAGTTGATTCTGACATGGAGTAAACTGTACGTTTTTCAATGAACATAATCTCCACTGTTTTTCAATGAACATAATCTCCACTATCACATGGCGAAACGGCTTTTCCGCCAACGATCTGCAGCCGGCGCTGGGTTCGTTTGACTGCAGCGCTCAAAAGGGCTTGAAATCATCAAAACTTTCGGCGGAAGGCTATAGAAACTCGATTTTTGTAGCATGCGTATAGAAATATTCTACAAAAGTGGAGTCGACGTGTTGAAGAAAAAAAGGAGCAAATGCCGAGACTCTCAACCGGAAACTGGCCACTGCGCTGGTAAATAAGATATTGAAATTTGCTACTTAGGCCTGTGGCCCATCCAGCACTAAAGGGTTAAGGACAAGCAATTGGAAAATTTTAAGATTTCGAAACGCTTAATTCGTGAGGTTTAACTGCTACAGCCAAATGTAAACATACTACAAGCTAACTACGAAGATAGCTTGTTTGCTGAAGCTGTGCCTATATACATATATATACTAATTCTTCCACAATCTAGTACTCACATTTTTAAATCATGCTTTTGACTTGACGCATGTTGCATAGTTCACCCTGGATTTTGCAACCTCACCACTACGCTAAGCACATCAATTTACCTATCAAGAATACTAATTGCTTGTCCTTCTGTCATTTCAAAGGCTTTCATTTTAGCCAAATAATGAAACAAATTCAGGCTGTGACTACTCAAGACAATTTCGAATGTAAACTAATACTTCTTGTTAATGCTCTCGGAAGGTAGTGCATGATAAAATACAAACGTAAAGGTAATATCCCATACAGCTGTCCTATCCTTATCAAGGTTTGTACTAATGACGCTCATCCCCGGATACAAAGCCCTTGAGCAAATGTGTCATCTCAAATGATGACTCAATAAAAGCATAATGACCAAATAACAGATACAATCATCTTACACAATCCCACTCATCCTAAATGAAGAGTACTGTGGTTTTTACAGGGAGCGGCGGCTCCAGTTTTCGGGTTCCCTCATCACTCTACCCCTTCCCCCACTCGTTTCTCCAGCCACTTTTTGGGCTTCTCCCCCACACTCACCATAGGGTATCTAGAAACTAGAAACTGCCGAATTTTTAGGAGCTTTGGTCAAAAATTCCAAAATTTTACAGGCTTCGCCGGAACATTTTGATATCGTCTCCTTAAGGTGCTGGTTTCCTTTCGGGTATTCTTGATACATACGGCTTTAATACTTTACGTAAATAGCTACAACTTACGAAATAACCTATTTCTGTGCTCTTTAACATTCTGAGACCAGTCCCGTACTTTTAGGCCAAAAGATAAGAAAATTCTGGTTTTTGGCCTTACGCTCCCCAACAGGTTGACCAAACATGGGATTGGTTGTTATGGCTGGAAAGAGGACGCGAAAATGAACATTCTGCTTTTACAACCTTTGAGCTATCTCCAGTGGTTAAGTCAGTATAAGCAAAAAACTGCTTTTAGGGTCAAAAATGGCCATTTTCGACGAAATCAGTTTTTTTCAAAATTACTGCAACATATTGTTAAGGACAAAGCTGGCTTATTTATACTCAATCGATGCAGCGTTCGAATGCGCATTTTATGAATGCCTACTAGCCGGACTTTATTGCTTTGAGCTAGAGATTTGGCCGAAAAACCATTTTGGCAAAACTGCGATTATTTTGTTTCGAACATATATTTCTCAAAAACTACTCGACGAATTCCGGAGATGTTTGGCGGAATTGAAATTCGTACTTCTGCGGAGGGACGTTTTCTTGGTTTGGGCTAAAACGTATCGAGTAGTAAGAAAACTCAATCCGAAGTTGCAAAATTTCGTGCTACCGTGCTTTTGGCCGATTTTCTCGACCGTTAAGACATGCTGAGCCAAATCCAAAAAAACGTCCCTCGGCCCATATGTCCTTCATGTAGTGGCATAAAGAACTTTTGGCCGATTCTTCAGTTTTGAGAAATTGATGTTCAAAAATGTTTCGTCTAAATTCAGCCTGTCAGATGTCAGCATGTCAGAAAAGTTTTGCTAGTTTTTGCTAATTTTGCCCGTTTTGTAAGCAAATGTGAATGTCCAGATAATAAGCTTTAGAACGATGTATAAAGCTCCTTCCAACTCCCAAAATTGCGAAAGTTATAGCGTTTCAAAAAATCACCATTAAAGCACTGCACAAAAGGATACCACCACCCAGAGTTGGACGCGGTTGCGGGTACCCGCGGGCACCCGCGGGCAGTCGCGGTCGTGGTCAAATTTTCATGACCGCAATGACCGCAGATTTCTATCAAATCATGGCAATTTAGGCCAGTTTGTAGAAAAAATTTCCTATTTTTTCAACTATTTCCTTATTTCATCAGCTCCACATTTGTTATTTTAGTAGAACGTTTTGGTTGGTTGGATAGGACTGTCAGTTCTAGCTCTAGTTTCGGGTTTCTAATCTGCTTACACCTTTTCGTCTAATTTCAATTTTGTAAATTTATTTATTTTATGCCGGTTTCTGTTTGTTTCCATGAGCTAGCAGCAAAGGACAAAAGATTTTAAATTTTCAAGTTTACTCCGCGATCACTATCGAATCTTTTTC
Source organism: Trissonchulus latispiculum (assembly GCA_030248195.1). NCBI lineage: Eukaryota > Metazoa > Nematoda > Enoplea > Enoplida > Ironidae > Trissonchulus > Trissonchulus latispiculum. The sequence goes on from JASAND010028859.1 coordinate 20,615, forward strand.
TGAAATTTGCACCTTTTGTTTCATGTGACAATTGGCAGGAACGTTAATTAGTCCCTCTTCGTGATAATCAAAAAGCAGGAATTTCAATTTCGTATGCCAAAATGCCAAAATGAACGGTTTTTGCGCTGTCTAACTAACTTTCAATCAATTCAGTTCAATTCAATTCAATCAATAAGTTCTGAAAGTTTCGATCAATGCCATAAGATTTGATACATATTAAAGGTTAAAAATACTCGAAGTGAGGGAAACCAACGCTTCAAGCAGTGTTGATTTAGGTACTATGCTGCTGCTGCCGTTCGGTTGGTAAACCTCAAACCTAAAGTGAAAGAAAAGGCACCCTGCACACCGAACTCTACTATCGAACACTCCAAATGCAGCAACGAAACCAAAATGTGTAATTTTCAACTGGGCTGTCGAAAACTATATATCTAAGCTGCACCAGCCCTAAACGGTATATATGCATACCGACTGCAGCGATGTAGCTGAAAAAACATTGTAAATGCCTTAAAAATATGAGAAAAGTGAATTTTTGTGCAGAGAATTGAATGTTGAAAACTCAAGCTTTTGCGGTCATAGAATTAGCCTGCGGGCTGCGGTCGCGGACGCGGGCGGTCGCGGTCACGACGTCTGCGGTCGCGGGGCGGTCGCGGTCAGAAAAAATGTGTCCATGTCCAACTCTGCCACCACCTTAAGTACTGAAACTTTTTGCTTAATCATAGCATAACAAAAACAAGTTGATTTTACTGTACTTTTAGCATTTTAGCGTATTTCATTCCCCACTAGTGGGCGGGAGGCGACACTGACTCCCTACTTATTTTTGCCAAGAAAAACCACACGAGTACTCAATCCAATCCCATGGGATCTCGTGGACTCCCATCCTAGATACTAAAGGCCAATGTATTTAAGAGAACATTACTAACTTCAATAGCCTTTCTCCATTGTAAGGTTAGAAACCAAAGTAGTGCGGCTCTTTCACTCTTGGCCTGAGCCAACAGCAGTTCTACAGTTCTGCTAATCTGTTGGCGATCTTCAAAGACATGGCCCCAACCACAGAGAAGCAGCAACTTGGTACGGCTATCACTTTGATATGTCTGTAATAAGAAGATCACTTTACGCAACTGCCTTTCAAAATTATTGAACAAGGACAAAACGAAATTTCAGAATATTTTAAAGACATTACGCCATCACTTGTGAATAATGCTACGATAAAATTAAAATAAAATTTAATTTATTAAATAAAATTAAATAAAACATTAAATTACTAATAATTTATTAGTAATAACTTTTATGCAACGGGCCCCAGCTAATAAACAAGCAATCGTACGTCATTCTTCCAAAACTTTATTACGTATGTTTTCACGATTTCCCGAATACCTGGACTTCCTTAGATACTAAGGTGGCGTCTTATTTATTAGATGCGTATCCAAGATTCTTATAAGTGTATGCAAGAAAGACTGTTTA
>JASAND010028860.1:0-41886 GCA_030248195.1 Trissonchulus latispiculum
TCGATTTACTGCTGAATGAACGAATAGTAAAGAAATGTGCAGGTTCTCCGCTCGGTAGTGTATGCCTAAGTAAATTTTCCTCGCGCCTAGCTCACGAAATAGTAAAAACTAGAGATCTAAGAGACACGATACTTTTACTTCGACCGAATAAAATTCAAATATACATTTTCAAATTCCACAAATACTAAATCTGCTAATATAACAAAATACGTATGACAAAATTCGCTATCGAGATTCAAAGTCACAGCTGCCTATAAATTCACGAACTAACACCAATCTGTACCCGCCCGAATCACTCAACCGACTAACAACTAACTGACAACTGACTAATACCCATACTTTTTGAATTCAAACTCCATAGTGAGAAACTACCCGATTAGCTAAGGTCAGAATTTGTTCCACCGTTTATGAAGATTTTCACGAAAGAATACGAAATATTCCACACAGGGTTGATGCGCAGATTGCTAAGGCAAGAAAATCGTTCTTTCAGTATGCCGAACGCATTTTCCACAACCCTTCTTGTTTTTCGATGACTTCGCTGAAACCTAAGTTCAGTTTCATTTAGTTCACATTACGCATAGGAGGGACTAACCAACTTGTGAAAGGGTAGCGGAGTCCCCTAAGATCACTGCCCCTGGAAATGGCCGCCAGCCATTGCTGAATCGTTCTGCTAGAGAGCTATTACGCAGAACTCTGGCATCGTTGACGCTACCTGGCCATCCTGCGCTAAAAGAAAAAGGTTAACTTAAAAGCAAGAGTCCATAACTTATAAAAGTTGGACAAGTGGCAGGGTCTCCGTTAACAGTTCCAGGTACATGCTAACAGCTAAATCTGAGGTTCAAATTTGTGTCGGGGTTCAGCCGTTATCGTGCGAAGCATGGCTTTGGGTTTGATAACAAAGCTTGTCTACTGCCACACTCTTATTTCCTATTTTTCATGTTGATAATAATTGGTGTTGCTTGCTAAAGGTACCATGCCTAACACTTTAGTGTTGTTTCAGCCACTGAAATTGTAAAGGGAACTATCGTGAGTTGCTGACTGACATTAGTTTGTTTTGAAAACTTGAAGAAGATGAATTGATGATTAATGCTTAAATCCAGAAACAACACTATTTTTTAAAACAACATATGCCTCATGAAATAAATCTTCAAGTTTGCACCAACAACACCATTGCATAGATGGAATGCTGCTCGTGGCGGTCGATGTATTGCTCCTCATTCAGTGACGGCTTCTTAATTGGAATAAGGGTACCATCAACTGATCCACAGAGACAGTTCATTTTCGCTAATCGATAAAACTGAGCCGCCGCTTCCGTTCTTTGCACATAAGTTGCGAAAAAATTTACAATTTCATTGAAAAATTCGTCATAAATGGCATTAGATACTCGTTTAATGACTCGGCAAACAGTCGACTTAGAAGGTCTGCTACGTCGTGATAAAATCCGTTTGTAGCGAAATACCGTAAAGCCAAAAGACGCTGGTGTTCCGGACTTAATGCATAATTTCGTAGCGTAGGATGGGCTAATATGTGACCAATTCTTTGCAGAATTTGCTCAGCTGTTTCCCGGTTCATTCTAAATCATTCAGTGAAATCGACTAACGGAAGTTCAAAGTTCACCCTTTCTCTGAAAACTCGTTCTCGTCGTAAAACTACAGCATCAAACTCGTCCTCACTACTCGAAGACGATTCCATTTTAAAGCCAAAATCTGAAAAGCGTTGTTAACAATTTGTTAAAAATGAGAATTCAAACGTTTTTTGACTAATAGTTGAGGCCATGGGTTCGATTTTCATATATACTTGACTCTAAGTTTAATTTTCTAACTAAGTCATTCTGTTTTAGGCTAAAGTGGACAACCATAAGAAGACCGAACATGGTGGTGGCAAATCCTTGGCGCTTAATGCTGTTGACCCTGCCATCATTGATATCATCGGGAAGGACTTTGCGGTGGTCGAAGGATTACCTGTAACGAAAACTTGGAGATCGCCCCCAATACCTAATACAGACTCTCTTAGTTCAGCGCCTTACTCAACTCCAGCGTCATCTCCAAGTCCTATTTCCAACTTTTTGGAGGATACCGAATTACCTACATCTGCCAGTAATGGTTTGTCCCTTGGCTGTCATCAAAAAGCGAAAGCTTTCAGCAGCGTCCGATGGGTTGGATGTGGCTCTCCTTGCTAACAAGCAAAAAAAGCTGGATTTAGAGATCGAGCATTTGGAACTTTCAAATAGAAAGCTTAGACTGGAAATTGAAGCCCTTGAACGTGCTAAACAGTGTTGGACTGACAATGTGCCAAGTCCAAAGTCTACTATACTTAGTTATCAGCAGCAGCTACCACCGTTTCCTCCGTTAGCTCACGGTCTTCTCACTTCTTCCATGGACTTAAGGGGAGGGGCGACTAAACTTTTGCCAAAACTTTCTTGGATCGGCTTCATTTTTTGCATGAATATACACCAGTGCACGGTCAAAAAATACTTGGTCCTTCGTTCTTAGCTGGCCCTTAGTAGCTCACTAGGCACCCGAGAACTGGTCCGACCCCCCCCCACTTTTCGTGACATCCACTATAAATACTAAAATATTTCTCTTTGCTGTTTGGTTCAATGAAAACATCTACGCTTTGACACCATGAGAGAAGACATATTGGGTAATATATACATAGCATTTGCTTTGCGTAACCCTAACGGTTAGAGAGCAGTACTATCCTAAACTTGAAGAATCGCTCAAAACTTGGAAAATTTTGGCCACCGAATCAAAAAATTCAAATCTGGTAGGACCCCGAAAGCTGAAATTTGGTGTGAACATACACCCCATAGGTCTACAAAATTATGCCAAATATGAAGGAATTCTGTCCAGGCATTGTAGTTTTATTGCACTTGAAACATGAAAAAAGTGGCAAAACCCTGCAAAAAGCGGATTTTTGAAGATTGTCCAATATGCATAATATGTATATCAATCGATAGCTTTCGTCATTCTGAACAACTTTTCTTCTTGGTGCAATGGCGTATTTGCCATCTACTTCAAGTTACTTTCGAAAAACTGAAATTTCATTGTTTAAAAGGACCACTGAATTGAAGGTTTTGACCTTCACTTTGCCTTATTATAAATGTCTTGATTACGTTGAGAAAACGTTTGTACCTGGTAAAATTCATTTGTTTACATGTATTTCGTTGCTTACCAACTGTGTACGGTTATTTTCTTTTCGTTTGGGAGGCTGTACAAACGCTACAATAATGTGCTGGTCAGGCAGTTGAGTTTGCATTCAACGGAGTAATCAAAGTATCAGCCATGCATCTATTTATGACGGAAGCATGTTGAAATTTATGTTCTTGTGGTTGGGTCAGTAAGGCTACAAATCAGTACCATTTGAGCCAAATTTGTCAGCGTTGTCAAGCTAGAACACCTTGAAATACTTTTTGTACTTGACCAGAATTTGGCATTTTTACGTTTCAAGTGGAATAAAACTAAAATGCCTGGACGAAATTCCTTCATATTTGGCACAATTTTGTAGACCTATGGGGTGTATGTTCACACCGAATTTCAGCTTCCGGGGTTGCACCAGATTTAAATTTTTTAATTCGGCGGCCAACATTTTCCAAATTTTCGACGATTCTTCAAGTTTAGGATAGCATTGCTATCTAACCGTTTAATGCCATGTGTATGTTACCCAATATGTCTTCTCTCATTGTGCCAAAGCGTAGGTGTTTTCATTGAACTAAACAGCAAAGAAAAATTTTTAGTATTTATAGTGGGTGTCACGAAAAGTGGGGGTCGGACCAATTCTCGGGTGCCTGGCGAGCTATTGAGAGACAGCTAAGAACCAACGATCAAGTATTCTTTGACCACGCACATGGAGTATATTCATGCAAAAATGAAGCCGATCCATGAAATTTGGGGCACACCCATTTTATTCCCCCCCCTTTATACAGAATTAGTTTAAAACACTGTTTAATGGTTTCTGCAGTTGTGCTAAGAGGGGCTTGAACTCATTTATGATATCTGTTTGCAGTAAATTTTATGTTCAGTAAAGACAATGGATAGTGATTTTAATTCAGTTCAGAGTTCATAGTTCAGTTCAGAGTTCAGTTCATAGTTCAGATCTATTGTAAGCTACATGGTAATAATAATATGATTTAGTAGAAAATTGATAGATCATTTGATAAAAAATAACAAGTTTTAGGACATTATCGTGGTCCTAACCAAAGTCAGCATTATGGGTATTGTTACATTGTAATGTAGTTCTACATTGTAATGTAAGATTTGGATGTAACCAAGAGTACATAATATAAGAGTGTGCCACTAGGCACACTCTACGTTATCAGAGCAAAAACTATGCTCTGCTCGCTAACGGCCCACCCCCCCCCCCGCAAATTAGACCCTTCACTTCAAAGAATTTTGAGCGCTATGTTTATGTTCTAAAGCTCGAAGCAGGCACAAAATTCGCGCACGCACTGCTTGTGTTTTCGAGCTTAAGCACATAAACATAGAGCGAGCGAGCGTACCCCCGTTTCGACTAGGTACTGATTTGCGGGGGGGGGGTCACTAGGGTCTGATTTGCGGGGGGGGGGGTGGGCCGTTAGCGTGCAGAGCATAGTTTTCGCTCTGATAACATAGAGTGTGCCAAGTGGCATACTCTTATTATTATGTACTCTTGATGTAACTACAGTGTAATGTAGAACAGAATATGAAACGGGTTCTACTTACATTGTAGACGATGTAGTTACATTGTAGAACATGTAGTGTATATGAAATAGGCCCCAGGAGAGGCTCCTCCTGGATGCGTAATTTTGTAATGTAATTTTGTAATTGCGTAACTTTGTAATGTAATGTAATGTAATTTTGCTGGAACAGAACCTCAGAGCCTGGCAACAGCTCTGCCTCATCTCCAAGGGAGCCTCATACATGAAGAGCCTTAAATTCCGGCCCCTTCACGGCTAGCTGACGCGGTATATATAGTTGGAGCACGTATCATAGAAGTCGATATCGATTCTACAATGACTGGGGGGGGAAAGGATATTGCTCCATGCCATAGCCGGCAGCAGGAGATCTTTTCCACGCCACCCTATAAGCAGCTAGTATAAGTAGAGGGGTCAGAGGTTCCTGTCCCCTCACACTGATCTGCAGTCTCATACTTCGAGTTAAAAAAGTTTCAAAATTGGTACCCGAAAAAGTTAAAATTTGGCAAGAAACTGATAAACATTTGAGAATACATATTATTTTAGGTTTTAAAAATGCATTAAAATAAAAGACGATGCCGAATTAAGAAAAATAAAAGTGATTTTTAAATTATAAAACATAAAATATTGCTAAAAGTATTTTATTTTCCATACCCAGGAAAATGCCTACCTTGGCTTCCCTATACCCGGGAAAACCGCTCAAACTTGATGCATTTTTCCCAAAATCCGGGGAAAATAGTCTCACAAAACCAGAAAGAACGCAAACAAAATTTTGAAAGCGTTGGGGAGCCGAAACTGGCAGCCTATTGTAAAGAAATGTCAGGCTGGAGACCCAGAGTCAGTGGGGCCCAACAAGACCTTTACAGTGATGCTGTGCACGGAAGGCTGGAAACGCAACCTGGACTGTTTCAGGAAGGCCAGTGACAACCCTCGCCAACAAGCTTTTGACCTAACGTGGCCCTAACTCAGAGTAGACTGGCGATTTGAATTTAGAAAAGTTACCCGTCCAACTAATTTAAAAAACTAAGCCCTAACTAAATAAAAAGCTAGGCCTAGTGGCCGTGTATAAAATTTATTGAATGAGGGGAGTAATTTATAAAACAAGGACAATCATGTTTATGCCAGAGTTATGGGAAGAAAAGAAGGAAGAAAGGGAAGAAATAAAATATATAAAATATTAGTTTTTGAAATATAGCGCGAATAAATTAGGCACCTCCCTTAGCGAATTTCAGGAGTCCCCCACCCAACCTATCCCCAGGCTGGGAGGCTTCTACTTTTCCTCCCCGAAATTCGAAGCGCTAGGGGACTCAAAGTAGCATAAGTGACTTACCAACCTGGAACTTAGAGATAGCAGGAAAGAAGACTTAAAAAATCCAACTACCTACCCGAGCAGTGAAGGCTGTCCACCTTTTAAAGCCCAAATTTTGGAATATGCAAATTAGTTTTTGCAATTTAGGTAGAAATTTCCAGACGAAATACTAGACAAGGAAGCGTTAGAAAACACGTGAATGTTTGACAGAAATTAGAAATTTATGCAAATTAGGCCGCACTTGAATTTTGTCAGCAGGGCATACCCGCCCTACTGTACATATGTACTAAACTGACTGCAAACTAGAATTGCGCAGCTGTTACAAATTAATTAATCATGATAACATGACAAGCAGGTCTAGATGTAGTTGTCGGAACTAAATGCAAATGATTTATACACACAATTCTATTAAAAAGCTAAGTTCTGCCGTTACAGGCGGCAATTTTAGGAGACATTTTGCAATTAGGACTTTCTGGCGCTAGGAAAAATGCTATATAAGATGAAACAAATTACATCTAGCCACAGTAGTAGCATCTCAGTAGTAATCTAAGTAGTAGTCTTCCCAAAATATTAACATCGTGAATTGATCCAGGACAACCTGCAATAACATAATTTTCATAAAGTAAGCGTAATGCGTCTGAGTAATAGGTAAAATGCCATTCTCAGGCAATATTCAACGGCAGTCCCATCTAATTGACAAATTGCAGTAATTTCTGTCAAAGTGGGATCTCCAACAGCATCCATTGCAGAGTGATGGTACTACTGTGGCTAGACATAATTTGTTTCCTCTTATATAGCATTTTTACTAGCGCCAGAAAGACTTAATGGCAGAATGTCTCCTAAAATTGGCTCCTGTAACGGCGAAACTTATCTTTTCAATAGATTTGTGTTGTACAAAACTTTTGTATTTAGTTCCGACAACTACATCTAGACCTGATTGTCATGTTGCGGTGATTAATTAATTTGTAACAGTTGTGCAATTTTAGTTTGCAATCAGTGTAGTACATATTAACGACGAGAAGAAATCACTATTTGTAAGGTTTGCGTCTCCCTGAGTAGAGCGATTTGCAGTAACCCTTCAATTTAGTAAGGTGTGCGCCTACCGGAGTAGTGCCTTTTACACTATACCCTCAGTTTTGTAGGGTGTGCGCCTGCCGGAGTAGAGCATTGTCAATTGCGAAAAATTGTAAGGTGTGCGCCAATCGGAGTATCACCGTGTACTCTGGCTAGTTGTAACAAGCACATTCTAAGCTTCAAAATGATATAAAAAGAATTGAGTAAATTACAGTAATTCAAAATCTGCTGCAAATACACGAACCAGCATTGATTCTTTTTAAGTTGGTGCGAAATATCATTCTTATGAGTTTTCCGAAGGGAAATTAAATTTCGTTTGTGTACCAGAGCAGGAGAGCATAAACAAGGAGGAAACTGCACATGGCAGCTACACTAGTCGCTTTAGGGGGCTTTACGCTGGCAAAGCCTAATCCAGTAATGGTAATCCCAAAATTTTGTTAAGGTCCTTTTGGAGACATCATTTTTGAACCGTCATTACTCATTCATTCCTAGGAGTTAAGAAGCCATTTTTATATCAAAATGGAGCTTAATATTTTCTCTTTCTAATGAATACAGTAAACATAACTTTCGTTAATGGAAATTATTTCACTACATTTTCGAAATAATTTAATTTTCCAGATTTTTTGCAGACTAATACAAATCTTTTCGTGAGGCGTTGGCCATATCATGCTATTCCACTATGAAATAGCTGGGGACCCTTTTTTAATTATTATGAAACCGCTCTTCGTTATAAAGAAATTTACTAAAATGCATGCGCAACCTGGATTTTGCCTGTTTTCCCAACTTTGGCAAGCAAACACTTTAGCTCTAACGCAGCAATCGGGGCAACTAAAAAGGGTCCCTGGGTATTTTTGTGTAAAACACGTCCAGTAAGCGGCAACCCTCTAGCTTACATAGTAAATGCTCCACAATCGCTAGAAAAATTTGGTCATGTTTTTGCAAAAACTACATTCTTTATGACAGCAGCGCACGGGATATCATTTAGAAGACTATAATATCACGGATAATCGTCCCCGACGAGACCTTCAAACTGACACCCTTAGTTTAATTTTACGGCTTGCGTAGCTCAAGATATGGCGGATTATTTGATTTCTGCAAAAATGATATGTTTTCTACGCCAAAATAAGAAAATCGGCTATATCTCGTCACGATAGAGAAAAGCTAGAACGTTGCTTTAAAAGCAAAAATATGAAGCTCAACGAGATCTTTCGAATGACCATACTCGTAACTGTATAGCTGCTGCCAAACTTTCAGAAATCGGGAAAAACCGCCCTGACCTGTAATCTCGGATTTTTAAATCGGGATTGCGCGGAGGGTGTTAGAATGCTAAAAGAACTTATTTTGGAAAGTTTCATCAAATTTCATCTTGATTTGTACCGTCAACCAATAATATATGCCCAAAAGGAATCACCACCTTAAACGTCAAACGGTGAATCACAAGTAATTATCTTCAAAAGGTAAGGTAAGTTTTATAGCCTTCACTATAAACTATCACAAGTTAAATGTCTTTGATTTCTTTTATGTCTGTTAACAATGGAATAATGTCCCTACAAGTGCACCTTGGGACAAGTCTTCAAGTGCATCTAATCTAACTTTACTGTCTTTAGTCCTGAATTCTTGACGTCAATTTTATTTCGATCGGTATGAACCACGATGTATATAAAAGCTGGATCTAAACACTGATCCATATAGCGAATATATCATTCTGATACTGAGGAACGCTAACCTCATTGAAAACTGTGAATGAACTTTCGTCACAATCTTACCAGCGGACAAAGCGTATACATACACGTAGGCCTAGCTACTGAGACATCTGGCTAAAGCTAAATACTGGTAGCCTTCGCCTATGAGAGTATGTGTGCGCTCAATTCAATTTCCTTTCGTTCGCATGAGGTTTGTGTCTGTGCTATGTTGCTTCTGCTCTCTATGACGGCAGAGCTGCATTTCAGCTATATTTCTATCTCGTATAAGGCGTAGGAGTAATAGTACAAGATCTATTGTTGAAATATGGATTAACATAGATTATAAATTTTTACTCCTTTTAACTTTTCTTCCTTCGTCTAAGGCTTGACTTGTCTCTCTATCCTCTTTCCATTTTCTTTGTTTCGGAATCTTTTCTTACTCACCAGCGAAAATTGCTGTAATTTTTTGTGATTTTTGCACATTTCATGTCTTTTCTTTATAAATCATATTCCAGACTCAATATCGTCTTTTTTTGGGTTAAAGATACGTGTTGGTTGGCATGGAGTTTAAAAGAATTTCCATTCTGCAGTGTTACGAATGCGTCATGGTTTCATATTTCTGACATCACAGTTGACAAGCCAGATACTCCAAAATTGTTGGTAGGGTTGGGTGAATCTTGGATGTTTGGATGTAACAACCCCCCCAGCTATTTTTACAAACCCTCCAAAATCTTTAGGGGCCCCCGGAGTCGCCCCGAGGCAAATTGCAAAATTTTTATAAAAAGTCAAAATTTTTGGCTTAACGTGTTTATTATCGCGAAAAACACAGGTTTATAATGGTTTTATGGACTTCTAAACTCAATATTGACCTTATTCTGGACTCAGAAGTCAGAAGCATAGGTGCAATTGGGGGGGGCATAGTTTCTTTTGGGGGGGGGGGGTCCCCCCCCAAAAAATTTTTGACCTAATTTACCCCCCCCCCCAGATTTTTTGACTTACCCTCCCCCAACTTTTGGCTACCCCCCCCGAACCCCCCCCCAACGATTTTTGGACCCAAAAAGTTAGCTAAATTTGGTCGAAAAATGGTCATTTTTTGAAAAATTTTTCTAAAATTTTGACCTAAAATCGCTTTAAAACGGTGCAAAAACACCTAAAACGTTAAGAACAAGCCTTATTTTGATGAAAAAAGGGCTAAATTACAGAAAATTTTGCATTTTTTGGCCATTTTTCGAAATTTCTGAGGTCCGAATTCTGGGGGGGGGGGGTGGGGGGGGTACCCCCATCACATTTTGGAGGTCAGCCAAGATTTACCCCCCCCCCCAGACCCAAAGTTCCAGGGAAACTATGGGGGGGGGGTTTGGGGGGGTAACCCCCCAGCCATTTTTCCAAACCCCCCGCAGAAATTTTTGGGGGCCCCCGGCCCCCCCCCCCCCCCCCCCGCAACTGGGGGGGGGGGGTAGTCGCGCCGAAGGGGCGAAAATTGGCCAAAAATTTGGCATTTTTTACGGCAAATTTTGCAAAAATTTTACAAAAAGTACAAATTTTTTGCTTAACGTGTTTATTATCGCGAGAAATACACGCTTATAACGCTTTTATGGACTTCTAGACTCAATATTGACCTTATTCTGGACTCAGAAACATGTTGGCACTCAAGTTTTCGAGTTTAAAAACACTAATGTTAAAATTAGAATGTTTATTGGCAGAAACAGCAACGGACCTACAAACCGCAGTCACGGCATTTGATTCAGTTGCTACGGACTTCGGGCTTGAAGTTAGCCTTACCAAAACCAAAGTCATGTGTTTTGGTGACGAGCAGGCTTATGTTTCCCTTCGCGGGACTGTACTCCAACAGGTAACTGACTTTAACTACCTTGGAAGCACTATGTCTCACCATGGAGCGATTTACCCTGAAATAACGCGCGTCGCGCAGACTCCAAACCGCCGGCATGGTCTTCAAACGTCTACGCTCTGTCTGGAAGGACTCTCACCTCCATCCGGCTGTGAAGCTGAAACTGTATCACGCTACAGTTGTCCCTGCCATGCTATACAGCTGTGAAACCTGGAACACCAAGTTGGCTGATCTGCATCGCATCGATGTAGCGCACAACAACTTCTTGCGGTATACGCTGGGCATATCGAGACGGCAGCGTGTTAATAACTCTATTCCTTCATGAGCTTGCTAACTCTTTTTATGCTAGCAGCAGAGTTGAGCAGGCCAGATTGCGATGGCTGGGGCATATCGCCCGTCTACCCGACATCCGGATCCCAAAACTGGCCCTGTTTGGTCGAGTCCCTAATGAGCGGGCCCCCCCCCCCCTTCAAAAATTACTGGCGCCGCTACTGAGCGGGGCCCCCCAGAAAACGTTGGGGGAGCCTCCCCCACCCCAAATCTCCGTTACACCTACAGGCATAGGTGTAAGGTGGGGGGGGGTTGGGGGGGTATCCATAGTTTCCTTGGGGGGGGGGGTGGGGCGGGGGGGGGGTATCCCCCCCCCAAAATTTTCGACCAAATTTACCCCCTCCCAGATTTTTGGACTATCCCTCCCCCCACTTTTGGCTACCCCCCCCCCGAACCCCCCCCCAACGATTTTTGGACCCAAAAAGTTAGCTAAATTTGGTCGAAAAATGGTCATTTTTTGAATAATTTTTCTAAAATTTTGGCCAAAAATTGCTTTAAAACGGTGCAAAAACGCCTAAAACGTTAAGAACAAGCTTTATTTTGATGAAAAAAGGGCTAAATTACAGAAAATTTTGCATTTTTTGGCCATTTTTTGAATTTTCTGAGGTCCGAATTTTGGGTGGGGGTTCGGGGGGGGGGTACTCCCCATCACATTTCGGGGGTCGACCACCAAATTTCCGAAGTTTACCCCCCCCAACCAAAATTTCCAGGGAAACTATGGGGGTATCCCCCCCAAGCCTTTTTTCAACCCTCTCCCATAACTTTTTGGGGGGGACGTCCTCCCCCCAACTGAGGGGGGGGGGGTAATCGCGCCGAAGGCGCGAAAAATGGCCTAAAATTGGGTATTTTTAGGGTAAATTTTGAAAAATTTTTCAAAAATGTCCAAATTTGTGGCTTAAACTGTTTATTATTATGAGAAATACACGTTTTTAACTGTATTATGGATCTTATGACTCAATATTGTCCTTATTTTGGACTTGGAAACATGTTGGCAATCAAGTTTTTGAGTTTAAAACCACTGTCTAATGTTAAAATTACTTTATGGTTAGATGTTTTTTATCATTAGAAACGGCTGAAAATGCGATTTTTGGCATAAAAAATGAAAACTTTTTTTGGGGGAGGGTTGGGGGGGGTCCTGGGGGGGGGGGTTGGGGGCGGGGTCGCCAGAGGGGGCCCCCCAGAAAATGTTGGGGGGGAGCCTCCCCCACCCCAAATCTCCGTTACACCTATGCCTACAGGGGGGCGAATTGTTTCGCCTTGGTTCCCCCTTATGGTTAGAAAAAAGTTTTGTCTCCGATTTGGCTGAGACGTTGCCCCTAGGGTAAATCGAGGTAGCTGATTTCAAAAATCGAATCGAGAGATCGATCTGATCGACCTATCGATCGATCAGTAGAATCGATCGATCAAAAAATTTTTTGTCACCATTTTTCGCCAAAAGTCGCCCCTAGGGTAATTCGGGGGCGCTGATTCCGAATCAGCAGTCGAAATTTCGATCCGAGCTGCCAAAATCGAGTTGTCAAATTTTTGAAAAATCGATTTTTGCGGGCGACATCGATTTTTATGAAATTTTGACCGCAGATCGGAATCAGCACCCTCGAATTACCCTAGGGGCGACTTTTGGCGAAAATTGGTGACAAAAAATATTTTGATCGATCTCTCGATTCTATTTTTGAAATCAGCGACCTCGATTTACCCTAGGGGCAACGTCTCAGCCAAATCGGAGACAAAAATTTTTTTCGAACCGGGGGGAACAAAGCGAAAACATCCCCCATCTAAATAAGTGCCAAAATGGGCCCCCCCCATCTAAATAAGTGCCAAAAATTCTGGGGGGGGGGGGTAAAATTGGTCAAAAATTTTGGGGAGAGATACCCCCCAACCCCCTCAAAGGAAACTATGCTGAAAATGCGATTGGACAAATGGACAAATTGAAATTGCGACAAAATGGACTATGACAAGTATCGGACAGAAACATAGGGATGTGGCGGTAAAACTATTGGTTCAATCCGGCAGGGTTGCAGTTAAGGACAATCGCTATAAAATTATTCCTTAAATATGCTGTCTGTATAAATGCATAAAATGAACAGTAAGCTTAGACTTTCTCGAAGGAAAAGTCTGACTATATATATAATACATGGAAGTACGAATATGCGGCTATAGATTATATCATCTAATTTAGAATTTGGAGCTACGTATAATTTATAGTTTAGAAATTGATATAGATGATTGTATAATTTTTACAGCCCGCGAATATGGGTTGTTCGGCGACGCTGTGCCCATATTAGTTCGCCCACAACCTAGTCCTCCTTTCTTTCAGAACCTAGCCCCATATTAAGCATTTTCAAAACTAGTCCTCTCTTGATTTCGCAACCTCACCCTATCCACCCATATTACTTTTCCATGCTCCGGAGGAGCATTTTACTTTCTTGTGATATATGCGAACTAGAAAAATTTGATAGAGCGTTTTAGCATTTTATAGACGCATATTACCTGATAAAAGCAGTCAGAGAGAGCAGCAATCGATTTCGTTTCCTGTAAATATGCGCCATGGGGTGAAAAAAACCCACCCCCTTTTTGGGGGGAAAAAAAACCCACCCGCCTCCTGGGTCACGGGTTGGAGCTAGGAGCTCCAAAACATACCAGCAGAAAGCGCGACTCTTTCTAACCTATGTGTGCAAAGATCAGGTCATTTGGTTCACTCTTGCTCATTTTATGACATTTTGAAAATGATACCTACTTTTTGGTCCAACCTTCCAAAAATTTGGCAAAAGTTTGGACCGATGTAACTTTTGACTGGGTTGGGCTAGAAAAGTTTTGAAAATATCTGCAATGATGGCAAGTCTTCCTCTTTGCACACAGCAAAAATTAGACCGATCCGATGCACCGTTAGACTGGCACATTGCCAAACGTGGCGGGGAAAAAACCCACTTTGGGGGAAAAAAACCCACCCAAATTTTTTTGAAAAATTTTTTACCAGCTCAACTGGGAAACAATTCGGGACTGTAGTACGATATTATCGAGGACGCTGCGTCACCCTATGCTGTCAGATTTGGACAATTTTGAATACTTGGGTAGCTAGAGGCATAAAATCCTAAAAGTGCAATTTCGCTGCTGGATGACCCAGCAGAGGTCTAATTGTGACTTTTAATAGCCAACTGTACGTAAAAAACCATTCTCTACACGTTAGAATAATAAATTATATCAAATTACATCGTTTTTAGCATTTTTCAAAAATTGACCTATGTTTATGTGTTAAACTATATGAAACCTGTCCATTTGATGCTGCATTTTCAATGGCACATGAGATCTCAAAAAAAAGCTATCTTGGTCGGATTTTTTGATGCATGCTAACTAAAAAAAGAGTTGAATTTTACACAGGAAGTGTCAGAATCGCGCTACGACAATTTTTAGGACCTGTGAGGGGTGGGTTTATTTTCCCCCCATTTGGGTTTTTCCCCCCATTGAGTTTTTTCCCCCGCTACTTTTTGCATTATACCGGCCTAACGGTACAACCTAGAGAAGTGCAAATGGGCTTAAAAGAAAGTTCTAAGTACGCCAAGTACGATGGTATATAGAGTTCTCAGCTAGCCCTTATAACAAAAAAGTTCCAGCCAAAATCCGAAAAAGTGGGTTTTTTCCCCCCCATGGCTATGCATCCCAACCGAATTAGACTTCTTCGCCGGTTCCAGCTGAAACAAAGTTGCGTTATAAACTTATTCTAGCAATCAGGGACCATTGCGTAAACGTAACCTGTAAATTATTTACGTGGTTGCATATCAGGGGTTTTTTTGAAAATCGGACCCGCGTAAATTTTGCGTATTTTTGTTTTCGAGTGCGTATTTTTATTTTCGACTGCGTAAAATTACAAAAATCGCTTCTCAACGTTATAAACGCTATTGTTGGTTAGACAAATAGAGTTTACGAATAGAACAAATAGAGTCTTAGAACAGATAAGATTTTAGTTAAATCAGATAAGATCAAATCAAAATAGAAACAAAAACAACGCATGTATATATTATAGTCAGGTTCCCAAAAAAAGAACCAGTGACAAAGTTCCCAAAAAAAGAACCAGTGCCAGATCTCCCAGGTACTTCGACCGTTTCGAGCCAAATTTGGCGCATAATAAGTAGAAGACCTTAGTATTATAATATATCAGTTTGGGTTATATAGCTTGGTGTCCGATCATTATGTATACTTTTCATTATGTATACCTATTCATTATGTATACGCCGTTATGTATACCCTCCATTATGTATACCGAAATTTATGTATACTCATTTTTATGTATACCCAAATTTATGTATACTCGTCATTATGTATACTTTCAGTTAAAAATTAGAAAATTCATACAAATTTCGAGATCTGTTCCCATAACATTATACTCCTCACTCACCATACTCGAAGTTAGCTATGGATTTTAAATTCCTACAAGCAAAGGTTCCGAAGGCCTGTTTCACGAAGGATACTACCATACATTAACACGGGGTCGGATTCTGGGGGGGGGTCTACCCCGACCTCGGCGAAGGGTCTACCCCTGAAAAATTTCAAAAGTTTTTTTGAATTTGAAAATTTGAATTTGAAATTTCAAAAATTTTCAAAATACACACTTTTTTCTTGCAGCTCGTTGCAAGCACTGCCCCCCCCTAAGTTTTCGATTTTATGCCATTTTTGGCCACTTTTTTAACCAGAATTTTCCCTTGGTTTACGTGCTGATGACTATCTGCGAGCGATTGCCCATAACTCCTGAACAAGGAACAATTGGAATTGACTAGCGGACTCGGGACAACCAAAAAAGCAAAATAACCAAAACAACCAAAAATATAATTTACATATATATGTATATTTGAATAGGCAATAAAAATGTTTATAATTGTTGAATTTCGAATTTAGAATTGGTAGTTATTGATTTTTGAAAAGTATACATAATGACGAGTATACATAATTTTGGGTATACATAAAAATGAGTATACATAAATTTCGGTATACATAATGGAGGGTATACATAACGGCGTATACATAATGACTGGTATACATAATGAAAAGTATACATAATGATACAGAATCTATAGCTTATCTCGTGAAGCCAGGACGCCAGCTAGAAGACTACCACCCAAAAACCACCCTCGGACAAGTTTCGACATGGTGTTGAAAAAATTGTCTCAAAACCACAACGGAAAACCCGGTAAGTCCCTAATTATGGTTGGTAGGTTAGGTACCCAAGTGCTCACGATACCACATATCCCAGCCCTACTGGCTCCTACGCTGTGGCCTGGACCACCCGGATTTTTTTTGGGAACGAATTTCCAAAAAAATAACCAGTTCGGACTTTGCAAAAATAGGTGACAGGAGCCACCGTAATTGTTTTTCTGGTGATATTAACGCGGTTTTAGAACGTTTTACCCCAAAAAACACCGTAATAACTTATATTTGGAATCTTTGAGGTGATTTGACTGGCTCAGACAGCCTGAACCTGGTCTGGACCCATGTTGGTCTCTTGAAGTACTGAACTTGGCTAAAAACTGATATTTACAGCATAATTCACGCTGGAAACGCGTTTTCCTAAAGTGGTTCAGGTAAATCTAGGCGGCTACATCAAAGGAAGCCAAAAACCAGCTTGGAATAAGGGAAATGTTTAAAAATTCATTGCTGGCGCAATATAAGTCGTAGCCACGAAAACTTTATATCGCTGGATTCAGCTCATAATGAACTTTATGATTATGTTATTTTTATTCACTTTTGGTGGATTCGCTTTGCTGAAATTTTGGGTCAAAAAGTGGTATTTTTCGAAAAAATCGACTTTCAAATTTTGAAATACCACGTATATCAGATGAAAGCGGACACCCAGGCGGTCCTGAAAATCCAATCAAAAAATTTTTTCGTTGAGCGAGTGGCGAGTAACAACCAGTCAAAGTCGAAAAAGCGGCAAAGATCAAAGGATTTTGAAAATCTAAAAAATGGAATAACTCACGCAATTTTCAACCAAAAAGCTGAAATTTGGTGTGTAGGACATTCGGACAAGGGGAAAATTTTCCTGAAAAAATCGTGGTTGTAGCATTTACCAATCCTTCTGGACATATAAAAGCGGCACCCTTTGAAATCGCACGGGAAATTTCAAAAAACTTTTTTCACGAAAAGAAAGATCTCATCATTCCGGTTCAGAAAATATATAATTTATGGCAGTTATCTTGAAGCGTTTACGAGATATAAAGCAAACAATTTCGCTTTCTACATTTTTTGGTCAGACTTTAGTTATAAAACGGTTCTACGCAAAATTTCAGTTGTTTTGGTAGGGTTTTGGTGATAGTCCCCCAACTTGGCCTAGGTCCCCGGGGGTCCAAGTTGGGGATGTGGACTGTTGTTACAGGTAAGTCCTCAGAAATTTTATAGTGTACTTAAAGAAAATGCACGTTAAAAGGGTGCCAAATATGCTATAAACGTCGGCTTAAGGCGTTTGGTGTTCAAAGAAAAGTTACCGGAACTTACACCTCCAGACTCACCATGTCATGGTGGTCCAAGGTAGTCTAAGTGGGCTGCCGTGCCCAGGCTAGACCCTTGTGCTCCACCAAGTACCGTGTAGTATTGGTCGGTTATGGGCTATATATAGGTAATATTAGATTTGCCCTGCCTCTTCTCTGCCAGTAGTAAAGAGGGTGGTTTTTTATTTGGGAACGCTGGTTCTTTTTTTGGGAATCGTTCCCAAAAAAGAACCACCAAAATTTTTTAATTACTCAGGATTGCCAGGTAGGCAGGTTAGGGGCTGTAGGTGGGCATATGTGTCGGACCGAGCCCTATGCATTGCATATGCACCCTATAGTTGGGCTGTCCCACGTCACCCTGCAAAAGTTTGGAGCAAAAAACTGTCAACTGGTTCTTTTTTTGGGAACCTGACTATATATATATATATATTTATACATGTGTTTAGAAGCAACTGCAGACGGAAGGATCAATGTAGAAGCGAAGATGTATATAAGTGGGGGGTGTGGGGGGCGGAGCCCCCCAGAAGAAGCCAGATCCCAAACTACGTTGAATTGTCTCAAGAAATTAATTTAGAGCACTCTGGAAATTCTTGCTACCGAACTTTTCGGCTGCGTATTTTTGTTTTTGACTGCGTATTTTTAAGCTCGACTGCGTAAATACGCAGTATTTTACGCAAAAAAACCGTGTTGCATATATATGCAAAAATAACAATCGTATGAAAAATACAATGTCAGACAAAAACCATTCGATTGATAAGAACTATGGAACATCAAGGAAAAAATTTCATACTTTTGCTTTACAAACACTTTTGGAAAAGAATAGGCTTATTCCTACTAGGGGGGCGCCCCCCATTCGGCGACCTTCATCCCCAGTAGTCGAGAACCCAGCCCCTTATTAGGCACTTTCAAAAATAGTCCTCTCTTGATTTCCCAACCTCACCCCTTCCACCCATATCACTTTTTCATTCTCCGGAAGAGCATTTTTATTTCTTGTGAATAAGCCAATTTTAGTTCTATGGATTGGCAGTAGCGGTGCCAGGATTTTTTGAACGAGGGGAACGACCCCAACACATATGGCGACCGTTTTTGGGAAACTCAAAATTTTTTGCAAATTTCGGCCGTTTTTTTCCAGAAACATTTCCGACTTTTTAACACATTATGTCGATTTTAAGCAAAACATTACGGAGATTTCATAAAATTTCCTACAAATTCGGATAAAGTTTGAAAAAGGTTTCATGAAAGATATGTAGGGGCCCGACACATCAAATCGCTAAGCGCCCTGGTGCCGCCACTGTGTTGGCTTGCGCTGGCTCTCCTTTTGTGGAAAGAGCAGTAGCGGCGCCATGATTTTTTGGACGGGGTTGGCCGACCATAAAATCTGGCGACCTTTTTTTGCGAAACCAAAAATTTTTGGCAAATTTCGGCAATTCTTACCGTTATTTCTCGCAGAGTTTCGCCATTTTTTGCACAAGTTTTTGATTTTTAGCAAGAATTACTGATTTTTCATAAACATAAACATAAACGTAAATGAATTAATCTCACTGAATTAAATTTAGATTCTCTAAGTCTCGTAGAGACCGTAAAGATTTAGTTTTTGTCTATAAAATTCTCGACGGGTTTACTCACACCCTGATAACTTTTTTGATTTGGCTACCACGCAAAGAGAGCTTCGGGGTTATCATTGTAAACTTAAGCCTGTTAGATTTAACCTGGCCTGTGAGAAACATTTCTTTTCCTCCAGAATAGTAAATTCATGCAATAGCTTCCCTGCCCATGAAGCTCCCACTATTACTTCTTTTAAGGCTCGCTTAAATGAACATTTAAAATAAGTATATATAGGGGTCGCGGTAGCGACCCCTATAATATGAGTGAAAATGGTCGAATGACCGTGTAAAACAAGGCTGCGCAGGAGCTGCGCAGATTGTGAGCAAAAAATTGTACGTGTCGAGTTTGGTATGTTCCTGAATCCCCGTACCACTTTCCGTTAAAAAGTTATGACCAAAATCGCTTACGAGAGTGATGTTTTTTCCGGTTCTCCGCTTTGACGTTTGGTAAGGGGGTTTTGTAGCTTTAATAACAACAGATAGAAAAATTTTTGCCTATGAAAACCATATATATTATTGGAGTACGCAACAAAAATAAGCCGATAGGCTAGTTATTATGCCTCCCAGAGCCGGAAAAAATTTTTGGTGGGAGGGCAAAGTCGGCCAAAACGCTAAAATGGCCAAAAAGTATGCTTCAAAGGCGCCGTAATAAGTCAGACTGGGCTATATGTGGGGCAATACTGCCTATATGGCTGAATAGGACACATATTAGGGTCGTTCAATTGCTATATGATTTTCCGGCCCTGAGCGTAATTTTTGGGTACTGGCCTGCCAGAGTTGGTGAATTTTGGTTCCAACTTTGAACTTAGTTTTTTCGCTTATTTTGCGACCTGGAAGGCTCAAATCTTGCGTGCAAAGATTTTTGCGGACGGAAAATCGATTCCCGCTATCAAGTTTGCTGCCCGACTTACCCAAGTTGCTGGGCTGGTTCCACTTTGCCGTCTGGAGGGTAATGTTGGCAACCGCTACCTGGAGTTCCATACTAGGCTCTACTTGGCCTCTCAAAACTTTCTCTATAGGGGTTTTCTGGTGCGCCCAGCTCATTTCCGGTGTCCGTTTTGTCGCCCGACTCATCCATCTTGCTGGGCTGGTTCCACTTTGCCGTCTGGAGGGTCATGTCGGCAACCGTTTCCTGGAGGTCCATACTAGGCTCTACTTGGCCCCTCAAAACTTTCTCTATAGGGGTTTTCTGGTGCGCCCAGCTCATTTCCGGTGTCCGTTTTGCTGTACAACGCACCCATTTTGCTGGGCTGGCTACGCTTGACTGTCTGAGGGGTCAGGTCGGCAAGGGGTCAGGTGGTCCAAAATAAAATTTTTCAAAAGTGGTCAAATTTGGTACCAAATGAAAGCCCTAAGCGAGCTGAGCAACTTTTGTCATAGAACTGCATGCTCAAAGTGGCTGTAGAGTGCTGTGGTGAGGTGGGGTGGGGACGTATGCGATTTTGTGTCAAATAGTATATATATATATCTGCTTGCGCATCAGTGTTTTTTTTCGCCGACGGCTTGTGTGTAACGTTACACACCTCTCCAAAAAATTTTGCTATTTTGCCGAAAAAAGTGTGTAACTACATAAAAATTCCTAATTTACTCGCGTTTTTCTTACTACATGAAGACTTTTATTGTAACAAATAATTTCTAATTTTTAAGAAGTAGGTTCTTTATAAGTGAAAATCTCAAATAATGTACTGCAAAAGTTGATGAAGCTTTACCAAATCAGCTTGACAAAACTTCATAAATAAATTATATACAATGCTATGACCTGCATTCATAGGTATCTACATAGCTAGAGAATTAAAAAGGCAGCAACAGGATTTACGTTGGGCAGATTTGCCCAACGTAAATCAAAGATTTACGTTCTGAAATTTATCTGAACTAAGTGTATACGTATAATATAGTGAATAAATGAATGAACAAATATGTCTTTACTAACTAATCGTGGATTGGTAAGTCCAGATAAAGCAAATCCTTGGGCAACACCAAAATTAAATGTAAGACGAGACAATGTACAGAAGGGGGGTCTGGGGGGCGAAGCCCCCCAGAAACGGTAAATATGTGTGAACAAATCAATGCTCATTCGAAAAAGTTCCGACTATTAGGCAAAATTCGTCCAAAATTTTTGTGTAATGTTACACAGTCGCCAAAATTTTTTTGCTATTTTCCAGAAAAAAGTGTGTAATTACACGCGTTTTTGAGCAAAAAAAAACACTGTTGCGCATGGTGATCGGAAATATATTATGTTGGTTCTTTTTTGCGCATACATATATATGTAAAAGAATGGAAAACAAGAACCAAAAATGCTCCTTCGTCGCATGTAAAATACATATGAGTACTCTCAGGCAGGTTGTACAAACACGGGAACTAGCCTGTAAAATGCATATGAGTGGCGTTGAGGTTGTAAATTAAGGAAAACAAGTTGCAACGGCTTAACATATGAGCCTGTCCTACAACGAGGCTCATATTGGCGTCACAGTGCAGCCTTCTTAAAGATCATCAGGTCATCATATTAAAGAAAAAACGAATGAATAGACATAACATGTTAACATTGCGGCTTGAAAGAAATGAACAGAACGAAGTGAACTGCGACACCTCAGGTTTAACTGTACATGCAAGCTGATGTTTCCCGAAACACCATGGCACCTACTATTTCCGGAAGCACTATAGTACACCTACTGTATTCTCGGAACACTATGACATACTACTCTCACACGTAATGCTTTCCCCACATGGGTCTGAGTCAGAGCGCAAAGTGGCATGCCGTATAATGCGTATGCGCAGTATAATGTCTTAGCGACAAGATATTGTGTGAAGGACAATTTTGTAATGAAAAGCTTTACGTGCTATTTATATGAAGGTCAAATATCGACAAATTATATTATGACATACGCCAATATGAGCCTCGTTGTAGGACAGGCTCATATGTTAAGCCGTTGCAACTTGTTTTCCTTAATTTACAACCTCAACGCCACTCATATGCTTTTTAAAGGCTAGTTTCCGTGTTTGTACAACCTGCCTGAGAGTACTCATATGTATTTTACATGCGACGAAGGAGCATTTTTGGTTCTTGTCTTTTTTGTCGTATAATCAAATCATGTTGTATATGAATTTGAAATTTCAGATTCAGTTTTCAGAAACTTCAGTAATTGGCCAAAATGCCAAATTCTCCGTATTTTAACTCTTTTCCTTCAAAATGAGGCTTATTTTTAACGTTTTACAATTTTAAAGCGACTTTAAACCAAAAATTGAGAAAAAATAACTATTTTTGAGTCCAAAAATCGCTGGGAGGGGGGTTCGGGGGTCGGTAGCCGAAAGTGGGGGTATATAAGTCAAAAGATTTCCTCTCCCCCGAAGGAAATGTGCCCGACACCCCAAAGCGAGGGGCCTAAATGGCAAAGGACGGGTGCCCCAGGCCTGTTCCCTGGCGGCTGGTGCCGCCTCTCAGAAGGAGGTGGGTGTGAGGAATGGGGGTGGTAGCCCACCTGCCCCTCCCTACGATTTCCAATCTGCGCCCCAGACAGTGTTAGGGAGACTTCCCCCAACTGGGAAGAAAGTAGTAGTCGCGCCAAGGCACGAAATTGGCCAACAATAGGGCAATTTCCGGGCAAGTTTTGCAAAAATTATCTAATTCCAAATTGTTGGCTCAAAATTATTTATTATTACGAGAAATTACGTTTTTATCTGTGTCATGAACTTTCTGACTGAGTGTTGACGTTATTTTCGACTTATAAGCATGCTGGCAATCCCGTTTTTGAGTTTAAAACCACTGTTTAGTGCTAAAATTTGTTCATGGTGGTTTGGATGTTTTTTGGCATTAGAAACGGCTAAAAGTGCATTTTTATGGCATATAATAGGGAATGTTTTAGGGAGGGTTGGAGGTTTGGGAGGGTCTCCAGAGGGGGTCCCCACCCCAAATCGACATTATACCTGTGACGGTTATACCCTCTGCGCAGCTCTAAAAGTTTGGAATAGGGTGATTAATCGATGGCAGCTGATGAAAGGGCCGGACGGAAGGAGCTCAACGAATCAGACTGGGCGAAATTTGGCCTACAAAAAGGCCCTGTTGGAAGTGGAGCAGCTAAAGACACAGAATCTGGCTTTGATGGCAGCTCAACCGGCCATTTGGATGGTCCACAAGACTTGTTTAAGGAGGAACAGGTTGGTATATATATTTTATCGTTTCATCATAGATGACGTTGAGCAAAAAGTTCGTGCCGATGCTTACGTTCTCTTCTACCGACCACGTACGTATGCAGTCTTTATCTAGGTAGTACATACCTGTTTTTACGTATAATATTTTTATAAGGGTGTGCGTACATAAACCCTGTCGACTTCTATTGTCTCCAGCATGAGTACCATTTGAGGTGAGCAGTAGCTTATTCACAAAAAATTTCAGGTGGGCTGGTTTGGCAAATGACTTTTGACTTTTTTATTTTTTGCATAACAATTACATACACAACACACTACGTATTACACAGGGTATTTTTACTGGGGGGGGGGCGGGAGGGCTTTCACTGTGTAAATATATATATGAGAACCAAAAATGCTCCTTCGTCGCATGTAAATACATACGACGATATGAGTACTCTCAGGCAGGTTGAACAAACACGGAAACTAGCCTGTAAAATTCATATGTATGAGTGGCGTTGAGGTAGCAAATTAAGGAAAACAAGTTGCAACAGCTTAACATATGAGCCTGTCCCACAACGAGGCTCATATTGGCGTATGTCATAATATAGTTTGTCGATATTTGACCTTCATATAAATCAGGGTATTTTTTAGGGATTTTTTTTCCGGGGGGGAGCTTCCCCGGGGGGGGCCCCCGGGCCCGGGGGGGGGAAGAAATTTTCGGGGGGGGGGGAGATTTTTTTCGCAAAAATGAGCCAAAAAATGGTATTTTTTGGCGTATTATGCATGGTGAAACGCAAAAAGTTCTCAAAATTGCCAGGATTTAAGCTAAAAATAGCTATTTTTACGAAAAAATCTCCGGCGAAGTCGGAAAATTTTTGAGAATTGGCCTATTTTGGCAAAAATTTGGGCCTTTAAAAAATCCCGGGAGGGGGCGATTTCGGGGGGGGAAGGCATTTTCGGGGGGGGGGGGAAGGTCAATTTCGGGGGCCCCCCCTGGCTTTTTACTAGGCAAAAATTTGGGGGGGGGGGGGGGAATTCTGGGGGGGCCCCCCCCCCCCAGGTCTGGGGGGGGGGGGGCTCGGATTTCTTGGGGGGGGGGTGGAAAGAAAAATTTTTAGAAAAATGTCTAAAATAGCTATTTTTTGCTGCTGAGCTAAAATATTCAGTATTTTTAACTTAAATTTAAGCTTAAAATAGCTAAAAAATGCTTAAAAATAGGTAAAAATCCGGCGAAGCCGGAAAAAATTTTCAAAATTTGCCCTCAAAACCCTATTTTTCCGGGCACTTTAGGGTAGGGGGGGGGGGGTTCTGGGGGGGGGGAAGGCCCGAATCCGGGGGGGGGGGGGCGATTCTGGGGGGGGCGGCCCAAGTCTGGGGGGGAACGGATTTCCGGGGGGGCCCCACCCCCCCCCCCCTGTAGGAAAAAGCCAGCCCCCCGCCCCCCCCTGTAAAAAATACCCTGATATAAATAGCACGTAAAGCTTATCATTACAAAATTGTCCTTCACACATCTTGTCGCTAAGACATTATACTGTGCATACGCATTATACGGCCCTGACTATGAGACTCGTTGTAGGACAGGCTCATATGTTAAGCCAAGCCTTTGCAACTTGTTTTCCTTAATTTGCAACCTCAACGCCACTCCACTCATATGCATTTTATAGGCTAGTTTCCGTGTTTATACAACCTGCCTACCTGCCTGAGAGTATATAGTCATATGTATTTTACATGCGACGAAGGAGCATTTTTGGTTATTGTTTTCCATTCTTTTTACATAATGCGCAAAAAAGAACCAACATAATATATTTCCGAACACCATACGCAAGTAGACACTATTTTGACCACTTGAAAAATTTCATATTTGACCCAAAATCGCCTGCGTCCCCACCCCACCCCACCACAGCACTCCACAGCCACTTTGACCATGCAATTCTATGACAAAGTTGCTCATCTCACTTAGGACTTTCATTTGATACCAAATTTGACCACTTTTCAAAATTTCATTTTTGACCGAAAATCGCCTAAGTCCCTACCCCACCCCACCACAGCACTCTACAGCCACTTTGACCATGCAATTCTATGACAAAAATTGCTCAGGTCACGTAAGGCTTTGTGTGCTATTCAGCCACGTAGGCAATATTGTCCCGTAGCCCAGTCTGACTTATAAAGGTGACATGGAAGCATACTTTTTGGTCATTTTAGCATTTTGTCCGTCTTTGGCCCCCAGCCAAAAATTTTTTCCGGCTCCGGGAGGCATAAGACAGCTTATTTTCTTATTTTTGATTTGTACTATAAGAATATATATGGGTTTCATAGACAAAAATTTTTCTATCTGTAGTTATTAGAGCTACAAAACCCCCCTTACCAGACGTCAAAGCGGAGAACCGGAAAAAACATCACTGTCGTAAGCGATTTTGGGGCAACTTTTTAACGGGAAGTGGTGCGGGGATGAAACTTCGCACACTAAACTCGACACGTACAATTTTTTGCGCACATAATCTGCGCAGGATTTGCCCAGGATCTGCGCAGCTTCTGCGCAGCCTTGTTTTACACAGTCATTCGACTATTTTCACTCATATTATAGGGGTCGCTACCGCGACCGCTATGATACATATGCGTGTGGTACGTTATATCCGTAATGCATTTTTAGTGCGAGGAAAACTGTTTAGCATTAATTATTTTAGCAAATTGGTGGATATAAGCCGTGGTGGAAGGCAAATTTCTTTTTGTCTGAACCGGTCCTTTTTGGAACGTGGGATGGCGTTTTCACCTCTGTAGTTATCAACATTTTTGGCGTCATTGTGTTTCTTCGAGCGGGTTGGATGGTGGTAGGTCTTGGATTGTGTTTATAACAGCAGTTTTGAGGCCAACAATGACAGTTCTTGACAGACAGCTATGTACTTGCATTTTTAGGGGGGGGGTGCTGGCTACCCATTTTTCGAAGCCCTCCCACTCCCCCCCCCCTATTCCACCCCCACCCACTTTTTGGCCGTCGCTCAAAAGTGTTAAAAAATTAAAATATCGAGGTTTATTTTTCAAAAAATTCTCAATTTTTAGCTAACTGATGGACTTCTCTTTAGCTTTCCCCCCTCACTTTCAAAACCCTAAAAAATGCCAGCCATAAAAACTATAGTCAGGGGTTAAAGCATCCTCAGTAAATTAAAGAACCACATACAAAACAAAGATTAATTTGGACAGGTATACGTATAATATGTATATAATATACTTACTTAGGTTACTTAGGGGCGGGACAGTCGGTCCATTTGTATGGTTCAACTCCAGCAGGATAGGATCATCCCACTGTGATGCCTCTGGTTTGAGGCTTTGCGTCCCGATATTCAGGGGTATCCGTTTTCAGGTCCACAAGGCATCATTGGCATCCATCAGTCGGCCCGGGGGGGGGTTTACACGCAACTCAGTTTGCATACATACATTACATACATTTACAAAACAGTAGTTACAATGCAAAACACGACAATGTGTACAATAGCCACGACACCACTAACAACGACTACAATTAAGGACAAAGGCTGAAAGAGCTAATTTTGAGTATTACTCCACAAACAGTTTCTAGGGTACTTGTGGATACCCCAGAAGTCTTTCTTGCTGCCCACAAACTTTAGCAAATTTTAGCAGCTCATAGGGTGAGATAGTCATAAGGGCACCAGGCTTCACTACGGTATCTCCAAGGTACTCTAACCGTTTTAATACAAGGGCGGCGCACTCACAGACAATGTGGATAGACGTTTCGTTGTCTTGTCCACAAAGGCTGCAGCGGCTATCCGCGACCAGACCCATCTTGAACAGATGGTAATTTAACCCCGAGTGTCCCGTAAGAATGCTAAGGATAGTTCTAAAGCCCACCCTACTGAGGTTGATTAACCTGTGGGTTAACCTAGTTCCATCCCCAGCCACGCTACGGAACTGTCTGCAACCAGGCAGTCTAGCCCAGTGAGCAATTTGCCTGTTGTTAAGCCACTCCAGTACCTACGTTTCTACGACCCAACGAAGGGGAGACACTTACCGCAGGTTCCAGGCCGATGAACTCGGTGCCAGATCCTTGCCGGGCGAGTTCATCTGCTCTTTCGTTTCCCGCAACACCCACATGTCCGGGCACCCAAACCAAACTTACGATGTTTGACTGTCCAATCGTGTTAAGACAATCAATACATTCCTTTACCATTTTTGACTGCACCACGACTGCCACCAGTGCGGGCAGGGCTGATTTACTGTCTGAGCAAATCACTATATGTCTGTCTTCACAATTTCTTTCGGCAATAAGCTCGGCACAAGTCTTTATGGCCATCAGCTCAGTCTGGAACACTGTAGCCAGTTTTCCCGTAGAACACGAATATTCCACAGTCCATTCTTCAATGAAGACTCCATATCCACTGTTTCCAGATGGTGTTAGCTTGGATCCATCCGTGTAGCACACCAAGGCGTCCTGAGGTACATCCAAGTACCATCCTTGACGCTGAGGCAGATCTACGTTGAAATTCCGATGGAAAATCCACGTTTTCCTGCACCAGTCCTCCTGTGCATTGGCATAAGGTAAGCTATCTACTATTTCCCTGATGCCAGTGTGACCTTTCATCCATCCATTTATCCAAAGATTGTTTCTTCGGAGTCGACGACAGGACCTTAATGCCTCGCTTTGAATTACCAAATGCATCGGAGGCATGTCTAGCAAGGCTCCCATCGGTCCCAACGGGGTAGTTTTGAAGCCACTAGTGATCATAAGGCAAGCCAGCCTCTGCACTTTATTTAGTGCGGATCTTCCAACAACTAATTGTGCTCTTCTCCACCAGACCAGTGCCCCATAAGTAATGGAGGGGCGGATGGCCACGGTATATAGCCAGTGAGCCACCTTTGGGGATAAGCCCCATCTAACCGCAACTGCACGTATGCACTGAAACAAACTACGTTGAACGCGCTGACATTTAGATGTCAGGTGGGCCTTCCAGGTTAGTTTTTGATCCAAGGTAACACCAAGGTATTTTACTTCTGTTACCAATTCAAGCACTCCTCCGAAGATTGTTGGGTGAGTCCACTGAGGAATGATTCTTCTTCTTGTGAATAGAATCATGGCCGTCTTCGCAAGATTCACTGATAAATTCGTTTCCCTGCACCATGTTTCGACTGTTGCTAATGATCTTTGCATCTGCCTTCCCATTTTTCTGAGAGATGGTCCGCTGATGCACAGGCAACCATCATCAGCGAAAAATTGACAGAATACAGGATGACTGTCCAGTCGATAAAGCAGCTCATCCACTAGAATACACCAAAGCAGAGGGGAAAGAACTCCCCCTTGGGGGCAGCCTCTGGTTGCAGCTACCGCAACCTCAGCTGACCCATATCCTGCTTTTACCACACGATTTCTTAGCATAAAGCCAATGGTCTTAACCACGTCTCGATGGGCTCCGATTCTTACCAGTGCCTCTTCCATTTTACCGAAAGGAGCGTTGTCAAATGCTCCTTCGATATCTAGAAATATCCCCAGACAAAATTTTCTGCTATAGATAGCTTCTTCCACCTGCTGCACAACTGCATGAAGTGCAGCTTCCGTTGATCGGCCATACATATATGCAAATTGTTTAGGGTGGAACCCCATTCCTTTGAGGGCATCGTCCCTTAAGTATCTATCCATAAGCCGTTCCAATATTTTCAAACAGAAGGAGGTCAGGCTTATCGGTCTGAAGGATTTTGCCTCCTCATAAGTTTGTCGTCCGGGTTTAGGGATAAATACAACTCTAGCCTGACGCCAGAGTTGTGGAATATATCCCAGTCTTATACATGCCTTGTATTTAGCTCCTAGCCAGGGTACAAGGACCGCTTTGATCTTCTGGAGCATAATGGGATATATTCCATCTTCTCCAGGTTTCTTGAACGAATCGAAAGTATCGATTGCCCAGGATACCCTTTCATCGTTGACGATGCAGTCAGCTATGTCTCCTCTAACGTTTGCACCTGTTTAGTGCTCTTCGGGTGCTGTGCGTGGGGTTATTTGGCGGCTGTTCACTTCCAGGACAGCCAGCAACCTTTCCAAAGCATCACGCCTTGACTCCGTTAAGGGGCCATCCTGCTTTCGTAGCATGCCCAGGCGCCCAGTTGGTTCTGTTCTCAGAACTTTCTGCAACCTGCTGGCTTCCGAAGTTGATTGAACACGGTCGCAGAAGCTAGCCCACGACCTAAATTTGTGCCTTCCTGATGGCCCTGGAAAGCTCCCTGTGTTTAGACCTGTAAATGATCCAGTCACCATCATTCTTCGTTCTCAGCGATGTATATAATATATTAATACAATTAACTATTGAAAATTATATTGTTGTGGTGTAGAAATGAGAGCTACAAGCAAGTGTGTCAGATTATGTACATGAGTGCATTGATGTTTGCATACGTACGTATATATACGAACCGACCTCCGTGTTGGACCTGATGACCTGATTGTGGGACTCATCAGGGGGGGGGGGGCTTGGTTCGGCGAGACCTACTCTTAAAAACTCTTAAAACCGAAACCAAAACTCTGAAAACTTTGGCTTAAGCTTAGTTACATAAAGTTTTTGTTGTTAAGGTTCAGTATTAGTTACTAAAATACATGTAGATATGGTTTCCGCACCTCGTTAGTTAGTTTTCGTAAACATTGATTGTAGCTTGTGAAAACACACTTTCACTTTACGATCATCAGAAATGATCGTATCAGGTCGATATATAGAGTGTTCGTGTGAGATCTGGTCTGAAGTCAACATCCAAAAATTTTAAAAACGTACAAATATGTTTACGTAGGTAAGCACCAATTTAAGCTGTACAACGTTGAACTATCTTTAGTGATTTGTTTCTAGGGCAACGCTGGTATTGGAGAATCAATTTTGATTCTTCTGTTTTGTATGTTTCTGGCCCTGATTCCAGTTCTGTCTTCGGTGGGTATCTGTGAACGGTGTCAGATTCAAAGTGGCGGTGTTTACTTTCTGATATCTCACATTTTGGGTGGTCAA
This sequence comes from Trissonchulus latispiculum, assembly GCA_030248195.1. Lineage (NCBI taxonomy): Eukaryota > Metazoa > Nematoda > Enoplea > Enoplida > Ironidae > Trissonchulus > Trissonchulus latispiculum. The sequence goes on from JASAND010028860.1 coordinate 30,108, forward strand.
ATTGGAGGCGCTGTTGGAGTAATTTATGCCCTGGGTCAGGTACACATCCTTGATTTTACTTTTATCAGTCGTTTTCACTAGCGTAGCCAGAAAAGAATTTCCGAGGCTGCAAGCAAAAAATTCTCCGATGTTTTGCTGCAACCGAACTCGCGGGGAGGGGGAGGAATTTGAGCTCAATTTCGAGGAAGCTAAAGATTGATCTATCGACTGTATTTTGATTACGTAGCTGAGTGTTGTGCGTACTGTTCAGGCTGTAGCGATATCGATGGTTGCAGTGGGCTTTGGTGCCAGTATGGCCAGTGTATTTAGTGGAGGTGGTGACGCCAATGATCACATCTGGGCTGTTCGAGGCATTGCTGTGCTGGTCACTGCTTTATTAGTTGGTATGTCTGCAATTTTTGCATACAAACTCCGATCGTTTTGTGATCCAAAACTTGTTAGATTGTTGTTTTCAAGTGTGAGGTTCGTACTCGATCCAGCGTCCAAGACACCTGCATCCCCGCTCTAGCGATATACTATTGTAAGCTAATTTATAGAATGTAGATGCACACGGCCCATCATTGCCGGCCTTCAACTACCCAGGCAGGGCCCTAAAAATCTAGGGGTTTGAATTGAAATTTCTGATGAATTTCGCAGTTGACTTGTTTCAATTTCACTAGATTAAATTTTGTGATATATAAACTCGACAAGGATACAAAAGCATCAGATAAGCATCAGCAAAGATAAAGCTTCCAACAAAGATATTGGTAGCACCAACAACGAGTATCTGGTTTCCTTTTCCAGCCTAGGCGTATATATTTGCCTTGTTACTCCTGTTTTGGATTTTAATGTCATGATGATGATTTTTGGCAGTTTGCTGGAATTTACGTTTTGACTTGTTGTTTAGCCATCAATGTTGCTGGTGTTAAGTGGGTCATTAAGCTGCAGCTGGCACTGCTCATTATCCTTGGTTTGGCTGTGTTTGATTTCATTGTTGGCTCATTTGTTGTTCGTGATGAAAGTACGTTAGAGTAGAGCCTCCATTTTGTCTGCCTGTCTCTTAATTAAATTTCGTAAAATGCGTGAGGGCATTTTATTTAATTAGGTTGTACCTTCCCTAATAGAGGAAGTTTATGTGTGCCGATTGTTTAAGATTCACAGATATTTGTTGGGAAGCGTGCAGTATACACTCGAGTCATTACCCGACAAAACCACGTTTATATAATTCGTATGCTCGTAGATTCTACTGACGACAGGGCAGTGAGATTATCTGTCCTAATTATATTCTTTGCTGATTTTTATACTGACCTATTTCTGTAGATGTATACTTTATTTAGCTAGGCCTATATACCTAATTCTAGGTGTCGGTGTTACGGGTTATTCCAAAATTACGTGGGCGAACAATACGGCAACTCGATACGAAGAAGGTCAGTCCTTTTTCACTGTCTTCGGAGTATTCTTCTCTTGCTTCACTGGGGTTCTTTCTGGAGTGAACATGAGTGGCGATCTTAAGGATCCCTCTAGAAACATACCATTGGGCGAGCTTAGTGCTGTTGCTGTCAGGTATAGATGATAAGATTTATTTTCCTTGGTTATTTTATTGTTTTGGAAGGAATGCTGTGTTATAGCAAAGTTTATAGCTTTTATTTAGTTTAGATCAGTTACCATTTCAAGATTTATCGGCAGATAGAAGCACGATATTGGAGACTAAAGTCTGACACAAAAATGTGTGTACAAAATTTGTAAGGCCTCCAGTGAACTCAGTATACGTCGTAACCCCATAAAACCATATATTTTCGGAATCCTTGCAGCGAGATGAACACTTTTATAAAATTTAAAATTTTTTAAAATTTCAACAATTTTAAAATATCGGTTTTTCGGGGAATTTTTTCGGACCCTTCAAGCTATTCAGCTCATTCCTTCAGAAAAATTTTCCCGTCCGAAGACGCATCGATTGACACAAGAACGAAAAAAATCGGTTGAGAAATAAGCATTTTATTCCAAAATTTCGTTTTTCCATTTTCTTTGATGTTTGCCGCGTTTTGCAAGTTTGACTGGTTATTACTCGCGACTCGCTCAACTTAAAATTTTTTCGATTAGATTTTCAGGACCGCCTAGGCGTCCGCTCAGCTTGAATTTTATGATTACGTTATTTTTACTCACTTTTGTTAAATCTGCTTTGCCGAAATTTTTTGGTCAAAAAGTGGTATTTTTCCAAAAACTCGACTTTCAAAATTTGAAAAACCACATATATCAGGTGAAAGCGGGCGCCTCATCGGTCCTGAAAATCTAATCGAAAAAATTTTCCGTTGAGCGAGTCGCGAGTAATAACCAGTCAAAGTTGCAAAAAGCGGCAAACATCAAAGGAAATGGAAAAACGAAATTTTGGAATAAAATGCTTATTTCTCAACCGATTTTTTTCGTTCTTGTGTCAAATCGATTGCGTCTTCGGACGAGAAATTTTTCTGAAGGAATGGGCTTTGAATAGCTTGAAGGTTGAAAAAATTCCCCGAAAAACAAATGTTTTAAAATTTTTTGAAATTTTAAAAAATTTTTAATTCTACAAAAATGTTCATCCATCTCACAGCGATTCCGAAAATATCTGGTTTTAATGGAGTTGCAGAACGTATACTGAGTTCACTGGAGGCCTTACAAATTTTGTACACACATTTTTGTGTCAGACTTTTCTGTTTGTTCATTTGCCTTTTATGTCTTTCAGTACAATCTTCATGATCATTTTTGTGCTCATTCTTGGCGCTGTCTGTGATCGAGCCTATCTTCTTTCTGATCTCATGATTGCAGAGCAAGTAGGGAGATGCTGATTATTTAAAATAACCTAGAGTGTAGTTGGTTTTTAGTTGTAACGCAGCATTTATGTATACGATTACGAAGAATGAAAATATGAGAATAAATAAGTTTTTGACAGTTAACTCAATGTTTGTGAGTCAGCCGCTTAGTATCAACTTTTTGCATTAATTGTTTGGATTTTAATTTTCAGGTATCCTGGGTCGGTTTCCTGTTCCTATCAGGTCTCTATATTTCAAGTCTATCATCCATTCTGGGCAGTCTTTATGGCGCTCCGCGAGTGCTTCAGTCCATTGCGGCAGAAAACGTCGTTCCCCTCATGAAACCATTAGAAACTGGGGTACCCGAATGTTTTGGTTTAACAGAATTTATACTTAGCAAATATTTACTTTGTTGGAATTAGTGTGCTTTAATTTATTAACATTCATATATCTAGAATTCAGTTTTTCTTAGAAGTGTTACCTATTCCACTGAAAAATTTCTGTAGGACGGAAGGCAAACATTTCCCTGTGAGATCACCTCCTTTTTGATGGGGCGGTCAAAAATCTGGTATTTTGAAACGGAAGGATCCAAGGGCAATCCAAAAAACATTCTTGTTGTGGTCACTGACGACAATCAGAAGTCGAAGAATTTTTACTGCAACATCATTTATTCATTTAATCCTCTCGCTATCTGGATTGACCTTTATGCGGGGGGGGGGGGGCAAGTCATCATAATCGTTGGTGCAGGTTTTGTAAATCTGTCGTCCAATTAAAACATGAAACGGGGTATTCGTGGAAGAGTCTCCAAAAGTCCTTCTAATGTATTTCTGTTTTTTTCAATTTTTTTCAATCAACATAGTGTGCAATTTGAAATCTGACGACATTTAAACTTGGTTATGTTGAAGTGGTAGTTTCCTTTCCTTTCGTTAAATTTACGTGTTTATAAAATATTGCAAGCTTAATATGCTAATAGCAGTCAATCAATTTGCAGTTATCTAATCAATTTACTATAGAGGATGAAGGAACGCTTTCTAGACGAATATTACATAAGCAGTTCTATATCAGATTCAGGAGCAGCGTACTCTTGGTACAGTTAGATCTTACAAACTTCAGCAAAGACACTGTTAAAGTGCATGTACTGAAAATATTTTAAAACATGCGGTTTGCTCAGAAGACAGTCTTTACACTTTGAACTCACTAAGTGATTAAAGCTTAAGTCGCCCATATTGTTTCGTGAATGCACCGCATTGTGTTTTGTCTTCTGTGTCAACGCATAAACGATTATTTGAAACTTAAATATAATGTGCTTTGATTAAAAATTTTCTTGTGTTTATTTTCTTTGTTTTTCAGAGAGGCCCCAACAAAGTTCCTGTATTAGCTACTATTGTTACCTTATTGGTTTCTGTAATTTTCATATTAATTGGAGAACTGAACATGCTGGCAACGATAGCCAGTATGCCCTTTCTCTTGACCTATTGCTTCATAAACTATTCCTATCTCTCATTGGCTTTCACATTTGACCTCCAGCAGCAGCGAGAAATTAGGTATGTGCATATTATGATACGTTAATTTCATTTGCCTGAGCTTAGCCGTGTTTGATTGTACTCCCATAGCTTATGATGATTGTAGTCTTACGATTAAAATGATTGCAGTCTTGCGTTATGCTCTGATAATACCTGTAATTTGCAGACCTCGTGCTCCCTCAATTAAGGGGGGGGGGCTACGAATTTCACTAAAAGTTCGATGTTGGAAAAGCTAGCTAGTCTTTTGCCACATAATAGTATTAGGTTTGGCGTAAAATAGTTTAAAGTTTGAAAGAATTCCATGCATCATAGCGTCCTGTGGAGCCATCAGAAGTTGGTTTTGTCGGTCCAAAGCTCGACATGGCACGTACACAAATTTCGCCTCGCCCAGATCGCTATGGGCAAGGTACGGTACCCAAATTTTCCAGAAATAGTTCTGACATATAGCGCTTTGATATCGTGTAAAATGATCCTTAGATCAATGTATACTTTTCTGTGAGATACAATCACAGTGCGAAAAATTGGGTGTTGTAGGTCTATACGGGTGGTGGCTAACTAACGTCTAATGGGCTGTGGTTTACCAAATGAACCCAACTTTGCTCCAATTAACACTTCAAGTATCTGTCTTCACTTATGTAAAAATGACGTGATTTCGTTAATCCCTGCGTTGGCAGTGCTAGATTACATTATCGAAATTGTCGCTGTAATTTGGCGCCATTTCGAAGATGTGAGCCAATTACTCCAAATTACTGTGGCAGAATCGGCTGAAACTTTGCGCATTACAAGCTAGTGAGTGTAAAGCTAGGTCACTAAACCTCGCTGCAGTGTTTAGAAATGCTGGATTGATTTCTCGAAGTATGGATGACTATCGCTCCAAAAAGCTCTAAGTCAGTTGTAAGTGCATACTGAACCAAAGAAGCGTCATATCGAAAAACGGATTTCATATTCGGATTCAGCTTTTCAGGCCTAAAAATAAGGGTTATTTCTTAACAAAAAGTTTGCTAGCACACTAACCAGAAAGCCTAAGTCCTCGAAACCTACAGACAGTTTACCCTATTAGAGCCTAATATTTGCTAAAAAGCTGGGGTAGGCTAGGGGCTGTCAATTTTATTAGATCGAAAACGGCGCACGGTCACATCGCAACTTTTTGCAAAATTTCAAACTTTGAGCTGTTATAGCTGAAGAAGGAAGCAACGCTCGAAAGCCGGAATACTTTTAGTATTTAGCACTAAAGTCTGACCAAAAAATGTAGAAAGCGAAATTGTTTGCTTTATATCTCGTAAACGCTTCAAGATAACTGCCATAAATTATATATTTTCTGAACCGGAATGATGAGATCTTTCTTCTCGTGAAAAATTTTTTTGAAATTTCCCGTGCGATTTCAAAGGGTGCCGCTTTTATATGTCCAGAAGGATTGGTAAATGCTACACCCACGATTTTTTCAGGAAAATTTTCCACTTGCCCGAATGTCCTACACACCAAATTTCAGCTTTGTTGGTTGAAAATTGCGTGAGTTATTCTATTTTTTAGATTTTCAAAATCCTTTGATCTTTGCCGCTTTTTCGACTTTGACTGGTTGTTACTCGCAACTCGCTCGACGAAAAAAATTTTTTGATTGGATTTTCAGGACCGCCTGGGTGTCCGCTTTCATCTGATATACGTGGTATTTCAAAATTTGAAAGTCGATTTTTTCGAAAAATACCACTTTTTGACCCAAAATTCCGGCAAAGCGAATCCACCAAAAGTGAATAAAAATAACATAATCATAAAGTTCATTATGAGCTGAATCCAACGATATAAAGTTTTCGTGGCTACGACTTATATTGCGCCAGCAATGAATTTTTAAACATTTCCCTTATTTCAAGCTGGTTTTTGGCTTCCTTTGATGTTGCCGCCTAGATTTACCTGAACCAGCGTAAACTAGCAAAAACCAGCTGAAATAAGGAAAATGTTTAAAAATTCATTGCTGGCGCAAGTAATATAAGTCGTAGCCACGAAAACTTTATATCGTTGGATTCAGCTCATAATGAACTTTATGATTATGTTATTTTTATTCACTTTTGCTGGATTCGCTTTGCCGAAATTTTGGGTCAAAAAGTGGTATTTTTCGAAAAAATCGACTTTCAAATTTTGAAATACCACGTATATCAGATGAAAGCGGACACCCAGGCGGTCCTGAAAATCCAATCAAAAAATTTTTTTCGTTGAGCGAGTGGCGAGTAACAACCAGTCAAAGTCGAAAAAGCGGCAAAGATCAAAGGATTTTGAAAATCTAAAAAATGGAATAACTCACGCAATTTTCAACCAACAAAGCTGAAATTTGGTGTGTAGGACATTCGGGCAGGGGGAAAATTTTCCTGAAAAAATCGTGGTTGTAGCATTTACCAATCCTTCTGGACATATTAAAGCGGCACCCTTTGAAATCGCACGGGAAATTTCAAAAAACTTTTTTCACGAGAAGAAAGATCTCGTCATTCCGGTTCAGAAAATATATGATTTATGGCAGTTATCTTGAAGCGTTTACGAGATATAAAGCAAACAATTTCGCTTTCTACATTTTTGGTCAGACTTTAGTAACAGATAACATTTATGGCTGAAAGTTTCAGAATTGGTCAAACCGTTAATCCGCCAGAGCTGAAAAAACCTTTTTGAAAAATGCCATTTTCCCCACCAAAATTTGTACTTTGGCGTCCTGCCAAAAACGGTGTATATGAGATATATTGTTGCCCACCCTAAACTTTTTTACTTTGATATGTTGGCTAATGTTGGGGGAAAAGTAGCTCTCTCCGACGATGTCGTGCCAACTCCTTCGTAGCCCCCCCCTTAAAAGGATTCCAGCGACGTGGTTGCGTAAAACCAGTTTCTTGTTTTATCCGGAAAATTAGTTTGGAATGTTTAACTATTAGTCTCGGAGGTTGAACCCCGCCTTCTCCGATCACGAGTTAGTATACATACATACGTCCATAACTTCTGTTTTAGGTATTTAGACGGCCTGGCTCCTAGCTATGGGAGTACAGATAAGTTGAGACAGAGCCAGTTGCAGCAGAAGGAGGATCTTGAACAGTTGTTTCCGGAACGACAAAAGCTAAAGGGTATAGGCGGTGGCAGTCCTCAGAAAATAGCCTCCATGAAGTCAGCCGATCCATCCGCTGATGGTGGTGAGGGCGCTGTGGGAGACTCTTCCAGTTCTGATACGGCCAAACTGTTGGGCTCGCCTGGTGATGCTGCCAAAGGTTTGTAGCTCCTGTTTTGGATATTTTCTGGTTTGTCAGTCGTCAGTGAGATTATTCTTGGACATCGCTCTTTGAAAAAGAATCCTCTGTTAACTGTTTAACTTGAAGGAAATTATTCAAGGAGCCCCACACCTTAAGGGTAGAAAGTATGTGCAAATAGCCCTTTCTTTATACTTTGCATACGTTACGTACCTTGGTTTTACGTTGAACTATAATGCTATTTGCTATTGTTATATAACATTATGCTATACATATATTTAGATTCCAAAAAGATTCCGATTATTCACCAGCCGAAGTCTTGGTATTCTTTCCTTTGTAATCGATGGCTAGCTCTCATAGGTGTAAGTGCAGGAGGCAGCTAAATATGCTTAGTATTATTAATGTTCCATTCATTCTAATATTATACCAGAATTAACACAACATAGGTTTTATTGCTAAGTTAAGCTATATTAATTACGTAACATTGATTACCTTAATCGTGTTTTAATTTTCAGGTAGTGCTGAATGTTGTGGTGATCTTTCTGATTCAGTGGATCTATGCCATCATCCATTTGCTTCTCTTCCTTTTTCTCTACGTCTACATCGGTAGAGTTAATCCAGGCGTTTTTCCTGGTACGCGCTTAATTTAATTTTTCAAGCAATATGCAAGCAATTAAGCAAGCAATAAGCAATTGAAGTTTAAAATAATTCAATTTGTTGTGTTGCTGTAAACCAGTTAATGCTAGAGTTAGGCATATTTCTCGAATCATCGTTGTGCAATCAAGAGTACATGATAGCTCTGCTTTATAAGACATCGTCTATTACATGACTTACTATAGTACTCTTGGGTGTCATTTCTTTCCTTCTTCCTCTGTCTTAGGCATTTCCGAGTTCAGCATTCCTCACAGCGTTCAAACTGTTTCAAGTCGTTGGCTGAAGTAAGTCATGTGTTTGAGTTTTTATTTTCTTCTATTCCGGTTGTTTTTGCCCTAGCAGTTCATGGTGTCAGGGTGCTTAGAATGTTTACTATTAATTTCTGATAAGAGTCAATTCGGTGTAGTGTTTTTGAAATCTTGGTGGATAAATGGAGGTAGGGATCTGTTTATCGTCAACCGTTTATTGTTTCGATACGGTGGAAGGAACAACAAAGTGTCAGTGATATTTGCACAAAAACTAAGGTAGGTTGTCTGTCCCACGAAAACTTGTCCGAAAACATCTGCGCCCACACAGTCCCCCACAGCCCAGAATTTTCTTGTTACTCCTCGCCTGTGTATGCAGGCAATTTTGTAACAGTTTATACCCCGTCTGCATGGCCGTATCCTGGGGAGAGGTTTTGGAGGTTAAAACCCTCTCCCTTTTGGTTGTCCGAAGGAAAATTTTTTCAAAGCTTTATTATACAAGGTGTAAAAAGTTTTGATAAAACCCCTTCCTTTTTGGATCTTGGATACGCCTCTGCCCGCCTGTCGGTTATGATGACAGTTGACCGAAGTAAATGAGACTTTATAGTGGCTATTTACTTTTTCAGACGTGGCGCTGGAAGTCCTCAGGAACAGATGATTGTAACTCCTCTCCATCCTGGCGTTGAGACTCTGGCCAGTCGTCTCACGGAGGAGAATGCGGACTACGCCGCCCGCGACCCACATCACCATTCCAAAACACATCAGCTGGATGATTTTGATTGAGGATAATAGTCTGATTATTGATTATCGATTCTAGAATCTAAATTTTATTCTTTTTTGTGTTTACGTGTTGTGTATGAACCTTTACTTTGCTTTTTTGCTATGTTTGTCAGTGTGCGATCAGGGTGGAGATTTGGCTTGTGAATATTGGTATGGAAACGACAAATTTTGTCCGTGTTTTTTAAACGTTTCAGTTGTTTTCGACTGCTACGACGTTGACTACTTTTAGTTGCACCTCAGACACTACATGGTCTCAATTTCCGTTGACCTAGAGCATTTTAAAATTTACAAAACGTTTCTAGAAAGGTTTGAGTTTTGATCAATTTCCCAATTATACAATTATAGAATTTCAGAAAGTAGCTTTTTCTATAACCCATCCATGCTGTACATATTATTATATCATCGCGTTCTTGTTAAATTCTGTATACAGCAGTGCTCTCTGTTTTTGTCATGTGCTATATCTATTTGTTTCAATTTTATTGTTGTTCTTTGTGGTGTTTCGTTTTAAATTAGGAAAACGTTAAATCATTAAATGTAATATAAATGTAAATGAAAACGTTTGCTTATTGTAATAGTTACTGTATTGTCAGTTTTTTGCTTGTCAGACCAAACTATGCTTTTTTCTCTGTACACTATAGGTATTTTCCTGATGAAGTATAGAGGTTAAGAATAAAAAGTTCCTTTAATTGCGGAAAAATTTATTCTAATGGTACGTAATGTTGGGAACAGTTTTTCAGATTTTTTACTTTTATCGGTAAAAGGCCATCCAATGTGTGTGTGTGTGTTTGTTTATGTATATTTTTTCTAGTCAATATTACTGTTGCTTACTTGCATTCTAGTCTCATATCATAAATTATTTGCTTTACTGTGCTTGGTGTTTAGTCGTGAAAATTTTTCGGGTATCATTTTGCGTATCCTAATTGATAGATTTTGATTGAAAGCAAGCGTATATAATTGTTATGCGTGCAGTTATTTATGAAGACTGAAATTACCATAAATCTGTTTCTCTTTGCTGCTTAGTACCAAGAGTACGTAATAGAATAGAGTATGAAACTCGGGGTGGGGCCCACCCGAGCCTTTCGGGGGGGGGGGGGTCCGATTTAACGACCCGAGCATGTCAAGCATGTTTAGTACATCGTAGCGTAAGAGTTTCATACTCTTATTCTATTATGTACTCTTGTTAGTATGTACGTATATATACAGTGTTGTCTGCAGAATAATATTTTTGTGTTGGCACGGTTCTGTTAGTTACTGTTGTTTTGCTGTTCTTTTGCGGTTTATATGCATGTGATCGTGATGGTCTTAATTTAAAATTTAATAAAAATGCCACCTGTTATTTTAGAAATGGCAAGGAACAAGGACCACCCCCAAAATGCAATATGAGCTTAGATAAAAAACCTTCAGGAACATGAGTAATTCTTCGTTTAAAATGAAATATAATTATAACCTCATTTTAACTGTATAGTACGAACTGTACACTTATTTCTCTCTTGATCAAAATGGTGACGTCTTAGATGTATTGTTTTGATTGTGGTACGTATTAAAACTAATGGTCAATTTATGAAAATTGCTGATCGATTAACTGCTGTTCTTTTTGCAGCATGTTTTCTCTCTTTATTAAAATGCAGCTTCTATTTATGATACTGAAATTCCGCTGAATTTGTCTAGTGTTTGTGTCGCTTTATTTTTGAAGTTACCATGACGCTGTTTATTTCACTTTGTATGTTTTTGTGCCATATTGTGTTGTCTAGTTTAAATTATTATATATATTCGTCTATTTTGTCTAGTAAAGTTAAATAGGTTTCTTGTAACAGTTGTCTGAGCTTGTGCCCGTCGTTTGATTTCCAAGTTAGGTGAGCTGTTGGCCAGCGCTTGCAGCGACGTTTTTTTAGTGAAATTAGCTATAGCACATAGCCTTGTTAGCCTTCAGTTTGCTTCCCCGTTTTGTACTTGGATTTCTCCATGGCCCGGTCTTAGCTTGCAGAGCTGAGCTCGAGACCCGCTATACGGGTCGGACCTGGCCTGGTCGGACTGGAATAAATCTACATTACTTCTGGAGCTATGGATTAAATTTTAATCCAGTTAGTTAAGAGTTAATCGATTAAATTTAGTCCAATTTCTCTAATACATACAGGATTGAGATTGTGTCAGCAGTCTAAATTGATTAGCTATTATACTCTTGCTATTATTAAATTGCTGTTTTAAGGTACTGGTATCGCTTTATGTAAATTCGACCCAACAAGCTTCAATTCTTTATGTAAGTGGATGAAACTTTCAGACAAGTGCATTATTTTCGTGCTCTAACATTCTAGGACCAGTCCCGGATTTTTAAGTGTAAAGATAAGAAAGTTTTGGTTTTTTGCCATTATTCTATCAGTACCTAATCGAAACACCGGATTAGTTGTTATGGCTGGAAAAGAGGGCATCAAAGTGAACATTTTTTTTGCTTTTACAACCTTTGAGCTATCTCTAGTGGTTAAGGCAGTATAAGCCAAAAACGATTTTAGGGGTCAAAAAATGACCATTTCCTTGACGAAATCAGTTTTTTCAAAATTACTGCCAAATCTTACATACAGTTTTTGGCTTATTTATATATACTC